>WBZZ01000904.1:237500-242500 GCA_019918135.1 Paulinella micropora | reverse complement strand
CTTTGCAGAATGCGAAATGAGTTGCCTCCAAAGTTCAGTCGACGAGGTGGGCGGTGGGAGCTGGAAAATCCGGTCAAAAATGTACGTTCAAAAACGCTGAAGGGTAGGTGTTGTTTACAAGAGTTTATGCAGAGTTTGTATTGAGAGGAGAGTAGTTTGAGAAGATGTAACAGCATTCCCGCCTATTCCATAGACCAGGATAGGCGGGAATGCATTTATTTTTTTATGTACTAAACGGTCTGTGTAGAAAAATCTGCACAAAAATTTGTCAACACCAACCTCCATGATACTTGCAATTCCTTGCCTATCTACTGCATTTATTGTGGCCGCAGTCTGGAGAAGGTAAAAAGCAATACAGTACTATAATGTAAACCCATGCCATTTATATCTCTAATGGAAACTGTGCAGAGTAGGAGTTGTACTAGTTCGATAAACCTATGCTTATGACTTGGTTTTTTTACAAAAATTTGTGCAGAGTTTGTATTGAGAGGAGAATAGTTTGAGAAGATGTAGCAGCGTTCCCGCCTATTCCGTAGACCAGGATAGGCGGGAATGCATTTATTTTTTTATGTACTAAACGGTCTGTGTAGAAAAATCTGCACAAATTTTTGTCAACATCAACCTCCATGATTGTTGAAATTCCTCCCTGCCTCCTCACAAATCAAGTGATACGGTAAGATAAGCTACAGTCAAATGTTTGTTGAAGCCATACATATTAATTCCTAATATTTGACAACCCAACTGAATCTATTTGCCACAAGCGAGCAGTTTGATAAACCTATGTCTATGACTTGATTTTTTACAAAAGTTTGTGCAGAGTTTGTATTACGAGGAAAGTATTTTGAGAAGATGTAACAGCATTCCCGCCTATTACATAGACCAGATTAGGCGGGAATCCATTTCTTTTGTTACGTACAAGATGGTCTGTGGAGAAAGCTCTGCACAAACTTTTGTCAACACTTAAAAAATGTGGGGGGGGGGGGGTCACACATGGGACACTCCCCCAACTTCAATATTTATCTGAATTCCAAAAACATTACACCAGCATCAAGATCGATGCTGTGGCTACCTACAGTGCAAATATGAGCTCCCAATTCCTCCTGGTTCCCACAAGCCATGGCCTAGTCAGACAGTGACGTGCGAAAATGCGGGGGTGGGGGGGGGGGTGGCCCTGTGCTGCACATGGCATTAAAGAATGAACTTACTTCGTTACTTTGATTGCGTAATTCGCATTTGATGTAAGTTCATTTTTTAAACCTATTTCAAGCCAACTAGCGCGAGTTATCAGGAGGGTAAAGGGAGTGTCCCATGCTGGTGGTGCTCATGCTGGGGGGGGGGGGGGGTTGCATGATGTTTGGTGCACTCACCTAACAAAACTACTTGCTCCTATTAAGTAAACTAAATATCAGCATCAACATCATGACTGGGGCTAGCTCCCCTTCCACTCTCGCTTCCTGAAAAAATTTTGTTCACACAAACCATGCCTTACTCTGCTGGTGGTGCTCATGCTGGGGGGGGGGGGCATGATGTTTGGTGCACTCACCTAACAAAACTACTGTTGCTGTTGCTGTTGCTGTTGTCGCTGTTATCGCTGTTGCTGCTGTTGCTGTTGCTGTTGTCGCTGTTGTCGCTGAAAAAGAGAGAGATAGAGAGAGAGAGAGAGAGACAAAGACACAAACATTAATGTCTCCCTCTCTCTCTCTCTCTCTAGGCATGCTGAGGGCTGCCAAAGCGCCGATTTACGTGGCCCACCGCGATGGTGGTTACGGAGTTTTTGCCAGTATATACCTTCCTCCTTCCTTCGAGCTTGGGATCCTGGAAGCGGGCGGACGTGCTCTGAATCTTGATCGTAGTACTGCTTTATCAGAGCATTTTACTATGAAAATTGGGAACTTACTTCAAACTGGCATGCATCCCATTCACTTTATTTCCCCTTCAAGCAGAAATGCTTTGCATCTAATAAATTCTTCATCAAAAGGATTCAACTCGAGTCCTGAGAAGCTTGACGATACTCCCCGACCTAACGTGAAGGTAAATTAATAACCAGTACATCATATATGAAAATTGCTACAATTCACATGCGTAACTAGTAATGTGACAGTCGCCATACATAAAATAAAAAAACATGCAAATGCACATGCATTATTACATATATACATGCGTATACATCATACATACATGATTGTTACGTGCATTCTTTTCCAGATCAGCAAGGGGACTCCAATCGTCACGGTGAGCACTGCAATAGGCAAAGATGAAGAGATTTTGCTCAATTATGCGCCGAATCCGGATTTAAGCATCACTACGCTACCGAGCGATGCATACCCGCACTGGCTGAAAGAAGCTGCCAAGCAACGCGCTAAAATTCCGGTATTTTTGTACGAGACGGACATTGGCCATGTGTGTTTCATTGTTCCTGAGCAAGAGCATCCTATTCCTTTGAAGTTAGTGTCATTGACGCACGAAGAGAAGCTTGCGCTTTTGAGCACGGTTAGTAGTGTTACTTCCGATGGATGCGCAACTTCGCAGCCGGTGTCAAGATCTTTATCTATGTCAACAGAGCAGAAAATGAAGTTGCTCAACAGCGTTACTTCTGTTTCAGCTGCAGAAAGTCAGAATACTCTTCTGCGAAGGGCGAGCTCTAGCGTTACAGTTGTGCTGGAAAAATCAAGCTCTAGTAATACGAAGGTAATAAATAAATAAAATCAATCACTAGGTAGCTTCTTATTTGATTTATTTACAGGTACTTGGTTCTGACATCGATACTGACGTGGACCAGAGGGAGGAGCCGCAGAGTAGTCCGGTCAAGTTCAAAGATAATAGTGGGAGACTTTTTGTTCCTACTGGATCTTTGGTAATTCTCTTTCTCTTTTGCTTGCTTGCGAAAGTTGGTAGCTATTGTGGTTTGTTTAGAGCGTTGACGAAGGCGATTCGGATAATGATTCGAAGTGCTACCGTGAACCTACCGATCCTAGCGATACTAGGCTCCCCCCTCTGGTCGACGACGAATATGTTGGTGCGGAATCTAGTATTCTGGGCAACTACAACGAGCTGATGGAATCAAATGAGCTGTTATGTGACCTGATGAAATTGTCACCACTTCCTGTACAACGAGCACGCAAAAATCCCACTCGCACCTACAAAATGAAACACCGCACCAAAGGAAACGTGAAGTTACAGAGACAGGAAGCGCTCAAGAAGTTGTTGGGGATAACCTTCGCAGACCTGGATAGAGAAGTGAAGTCTGTTTGCTGTCAAAAGTGGAAGTGTTACTCATTCATCGACACGCGCGATGTGCTACACACGCGAGCGAAGAACGCAGCATCGTCACTAAGTGAGCTTTACACGTGGACAGCTGCTCAGCTTGAATCCTTCCAAACTAAAATTGGTTCGTTTCAATATATGTACCTAACGGAGGCTGTCTGCAGAACAGCTTGGCAGCGCATCCACGGCATCAGCGACGCAGTTTTATCTCGAGCACACAAGCTTCTTGCCAACAACACGAAGGTCTTTGCCAGAAAGTCAACCGCAATTCCCGAAACAGAAGATCTTGTTGCAATTTTGCTATGTGAAAAATTCGCAAACAGTCATCCCGAGATATGTAGCGACGGTGTATGGAGGCTACAAGAAATGGCTGAGGACGCCGGAGTGCAAAAGTATGTTCGGGACAACTGGAAAGAAGTGTGTCTACGGTACGGAACTTCTAAGAGAGTGAATCCTGATAAGCCTCCAACAGACAACACAATCAACAAAGTTTGGAAAGCGGATTTCTCAAACGTCAAGTTTGTACGAGGTAATATGCATATAATTGATTGATGTTTGAATCGTTAGCATAGCATAGCATTCATCATTACTCACTACATCTTTGTGCTGCAGCGGGAGACTTTTCCAAATGCGACATCTGCACGAGGCTTGCGGTTCGGCATGCCCGAGGTTTCCTGAGTGACACAGCAGCTCAGACTTGGCGCCGCCAGAGCCGCCTTCATCACAAAATTCACAGAACGTGCCGTGTAGCGAGCATGCAACGCAAGAAGGGTGCGCAAGAAGATCTCCATGCTACTGTTATATCTGCAGATATGAAGCCGCCTGTGCGGATTCCATCTTGTCGCCGTGCTGCTAAAGACTTTAAAGGGAAAATGGTCTTTCGCCTGTGTGTCGGTATCAACACTTGTTACACTACCGATACTAACTTTATTTTCACGTACCTGGAAGGCGCAGTGGAGCATGGCGTGAACAGTAATATCACCATGCTTGCATCACTTTTGCATTGGGAGCTTTGGCATCCTCGCACTATGCAAGCTTGGAAGTTATTCCTGGAGTGGGACGGCGCCGGTGATAACACTGCGTGGGCTATGCTAGGCTTTATCGGGCTTAATGTTGTCGACCGTGGTATCCGTTGGCAAGTAGAATCTCATCGCAAGCCACCTGGGCACGGCCATGACGGGAATGATCAGTCATTCAGAGTGATGGATATTGGGTGGAAGAGCACCTTCCTCACAACCAATATCGCTCAAGCTTTGTTAAAACTTATCCTTGCTTTCAAAAAACAAAGATCGACCTTTGTGTTGGTTGTTCTTGCATGTAATTACGACTGGATGACGTATTTCAGTCCATGTATGAACAAAAGCTTCAAGAATTACAACAGGCCTCTGGCCTGGCGCATCACCAAGAACGAGGATCCTGATCAGTTACCGACTGCGGATTTCAAAACAAGGGGAGACGCACAGGAGGAATTTCATGGAGAGAAGGATAATCCCCAAGGAGCATCAGTGAAACTGTTCATTCAGCGCCCCGGTATTGTATTATATTATTCCCTTCCCTCCCCCCCCCCCCCCACCTCACGTGCATGTGTTGTATATATTGCAATACCGGGGCGTTGGATGTATTGCAGCGGCTGATATGCCTCGCAAGCTTCCTGTGGGATACTTCGTCAACCCACGTTTGAAAAAGGATATTCGATCTTTGAGCAAGTACCTAGAGCCGGACGAGACTGCGCATGT
>WBZZ01000904.1:187500-215000 GCA_019918135.1 Paulinella micropora | reverse complement strand
CCTCTTGTTCTTCCTCTTGTTCTTCTTCTTCTAATTCTTCTTCTTCTTCTTCTTCTTCTTCTTCTTCTTCTTCTTCTCTATCTATCCATCTATCCATCTATCCATATATCAATCTATCTATCTATCTATCTATCTATCTAATCTATCTATCTATCTATCTATCTATCTATCTATCTATCTATCTTCTTTCTCCTTTTTCTTCTTGGGCTGACAACCCTGGCTTAAACGAAGAGGCTGCAGACATTTTCTTATTGCCGCCCGGCAAGTATCTACTTTGCTGGAGCAAAGGTAGAAGTGTCTCAAGATATATACAACCCATTGGCTGGGTCTCAAAACGTGTCTATGTTTAGACGTCGGAGCATTCGTGCTCGAGGTAATCCATGAACCTCTCCTCGCTCGACGGCGATGGTGGGTGCCACCTCCATGCGGGTTGATCCTCCGCTGTTATGTCGATGTCATGGTCCAGGCTTGCTTTCCATGCTCTCGCCTCCGACCAAGACAATTCTTCCCCGACTACCGAATACTGTGGCGCAGTATATCCCATGCATGGATAGAGGTCTCTGATGATTCCCCCCAGCTGGTATTCGTACTGTTGTCTCCAGTACGGCCACTCATGTCGATAGTGGTAGATATAGTCTAATTCTTGAGTCCGCCTGTGCCATCGGAACTCATCATTCTCAATCACTCTGTCCCAACCGAGTCTGTCCTGCGCCCTGAGCTGTCTACCCCACTCCTCGAAGCCTTTCGGCCCCAGTATGTGTTGGGTACTTTCTCGTCAGGGTCGGCTAACTGGTTGGCGATGCGGGATGTCTCTGGGTCGCCGCTCCTCTTCAGCTGCAGGTGGATTGCAAGCAGCCATGAGAGCCGGTGTTCCCTCTGGAACCGTATGTAATACTGCTGTCGTAACCGACCCGCACCTCGGAAACGCGCATGTATTCGGTGTCGTATGCATCGCGGCCTATATAGGAGGAGAGCGGAGGTATGCCTAAGACCTGCCTATAGTACGCAAGTACATTCTCTTCAACCCCGGGTTCCCAGGGTTGGTCGTGCCTGTCCCGCAGGTGGTAGGCTCTGTATGCCTTGACCTCCTCTGGCAGTGGGACATCCGAAAGTTCGAGCAGTCTGTAGTAAACGTTGATGTCGTCCTGCGACCACTGCAACATTCGGAATTGGTATGGCTCAAGCAGCTCTCTAGGCCTCTTCGTGATACCGTAGTATCGAAGGGCGTGCATTCGCTGATGATCATCCAATCCCACCCATCCTCGCAGTGACTTGGCTTGCTCGAACAAGTGTTTCGTAAATTTCTCGGCTTCCGCGTCGACCCGCTTGTACGGAGCGATCCCCGGTAACGGGTTGTCGTTAAAACGCCACGTACGCACCTCCGAGCCGTATACCGGCGGCGATGGTACCACGCAGGATCGCAATTCTCCGGTGTACGCGTGATCCGAGCATCGGTAGGGCCCGTATCGCTCCGGCGACATGTACGCTCTTTCCGAGAGGTGCCATGTCCGAGAGCATCGCGGGTATACCCCACCCCGTTTCTTCTCCGCTTCGCACTGCACCCGCAGAACATTATCCTTTTCCGTGGGGACGTATCGTGCGGATGGGTTTGATGTTGGAATGCCCCGTACGCGTTCGTCCACCCCAGGTGGTGCTGGTGGCGGCAAGTTAACCTTGCGAGGGTTGGCCTCAAACAAGTGCGGGTCTGGAACCCAGTTAACTTGATTGCCCACCAACCGCATTCGATACGGTTCTTGGGATGGTCTGAACGGATTCGTTCGGTGGTTAGTTGTCTGCGCGAGCGCCGGGCATTGCAGCCTCAATCTTCGCTCCGCATCCGTGATATCGGGGTAAGGTGGGTAGATACGGTGGATCCTGTTCGACGCGGGGTCTTACGCGTACCGCACCGGTCTTTCGTATTCCTCCTCTTCCCGTTTTCGGAGTTGTAGCAAGTGTGGCTCCATACCTCTCAACATCGCGTCCGTGTCGATGCGGTAGGGCCTGAGCACCCCGATTGCTACACTTCTGTATGTCCGTCGTGGTACTGGGCTACGTTCCGAATAGACATAGATCGGTCGGTCGATCGGCCCATACACTCCGAATATATTATCGGAAGCATGGAAGTATGCAGGAAAGACTTCTTCCCGGCCCCAGTGTGCAATCGGCTCAGGTGTGGGCAGCGGTGATGCTGGTACGCCAGATTCCTGGGTCGCGGCGGATCATTAGGCCGTTTCCGCTTGTGCGGGTTCAGTCCGTCACTGTATCTATCGGGCACACGTCTATCTTCGTTCCCGACTTTTCTCCAGTACCGTAAGCGGAGTTCCTCCCTGCGCTTCTGCTTTGTCGGGCTAGAAAGCAGGCATAAACCCTCCTCTTCGTCCGCATCCCACGCGAATCCCGTGTGCCTAGGGGTCTGTAGCCCTTCAGGATTGACGTCCTCATCCGTCGGTGGAGATGAAGGTGTAATCTCAGTCGGCTCCTTCCCCTCGTCAGCCGATGACTTTATAGAGGTCGTCAACATCTCCGACTCGACCTCAGTTTTCCCCGTGGGGATGCCGGTGTGATCACAACACTAGCCAAAGTTGTGTCACCCGAGTGTCGGGCGGGTGTGAGCGGTTTATTGGGACTGCTAGATGCAAGCTGCAGGGTTTCGCTTCCCTTTGCGCTCTGGTTGTTATGGTCGTTTGCGCCACTGCTCGGAGTGGTCATTGTGATGTGGGGTGTCCCCTCTAATGAGTTGTGTGCGTGTCCGCACCTGAAGTTTCCTTCCCCAGGTGGGTCTGGTTCGTCCCGCTGCCCCGCTTCGCGACGCTGGTCCGCCACCGGGCTTGCTGCCGGGGTCGTTACCGCCGGATTATTCCGCGCAGGGGAAGGAAGCCGTTGCCCCTCTCCCGCGATCGCCTGTAATCCTAGGTGTACTATGAGTATCACCAGGATCGAAGCCACGCAGGCAAGAGGAATCCCAGGTACTGCTCCACCAGATGTCCAGCGCCAAACATACACCGACGGATGCCTATATCACATATATATTCTTGAGTTCATATGTATGTATGTATTCATATCAGCCCAAACACAACGAGCAATGTGTGATGTGTGTGTTGTGCTTGTGTCGGTGTTCGACTCTCTGCTCGTTTCAAACGCTGGTCAACAGCGTGACGACGCGGGTGCACCCGTGCCCCGGTCATCTTTACTGTCCGCGTGTTCCACCCTCGCCGTACTGCGCGATTTGCGGCGGTATATAGGGACGTGTTACGTTTATTAGTGGTATAGATATGCTTATTTATATCGGGCCGTCGGGTTCCTTAGAGCCCCTCCATCCAAACAAAGAGCAGACGAGAGTGAGCATAATATCTAAGACACTCTGTGGGGAATAACTTATCATATACCACTCATGTAATTGCCGCGGGAGGCGGGTATGCAACTCGAGAGGAGGTGGATATGATGTGCAATGCCAACCACATCAACGGGCATTGCTGCGCGTCAACATGGTTAACCGGAAGTTACTCCGACCCCTGGTGGAACACCAACTACTAGCCCGTCAAGATACCTTCAGGGCCGTCGCACCTCACGGAGGGTAAGGCAGGGTCTTTTCCCGTGTATCATGTCATGTTAAGCTCTCTTTTGCTATCTATAAGAAGAATGGACTTAGGTAGTATTTTAACAGATATGGAGTCCAAAGCCGTGTCCCTTTCCTATGGCTAGTTTCTGACTGTTATTACTCAGTATTGGTCTTTGGATCTCGCATACTACCCGTGTTAGCTATGTTAGTGAGGTGTCGCACTGCATGCTAGGCTAGGTGAGTTTGCGTTTCTTCGCCTGCCCCGATACGGCTTTCTTATATTTGCCTGCTGGTGGTGCCCCGATGAGATGGGTCGCTATGCCCTCGGCTACCATCTCATCCCACACCCGTAGGGGATTCGACCGTGCTGTAGATCGAATGGATGATCCAGCACCATCCTAGGCCACGCCTGTATTTTTCACGGCGTGTAGCCTTCGGACTTGTCCGTGATGCCTTTCCAGAACGTTTCGACTTCGTTTGAGTCGCGGAATACCGGATAAAAGGTCCGTGATTCCGGCTCGTCGAGGTCCTGGTGTGATCGATAGCACTGCAGTACGGGCGGCTCGGCTTTTATCGCCTTACTCGCGCGCGTAACACGAGTCTGCGGTTCCCATTCCCTCACTTTCATGAGGAAGAAATCGTTTAAGCAGTCGTCCCCGACATGTGCCCCTGGTGGCCGGAGAAGGTATATCTTTCCGACGTGCCAGTGTATGGTCTTCACGTCGTCGGCCGACCTCAACTTTGAGTCAGCTAGTGGGCGTCTCGGCACCGGTTCAACCTTTTCCTCCTGTTCCGATTGCAGGTGGTTGGTGGGTCGCGGTGCAGTAATGTCTCCCTCGGAAACGTCGGCTTGTTCGGCCGCGACTTCCTTGGCTTCGTCATCGTTCGGATCGCTCCCCTCGGCTACGGCCGGTAAGGGTTGTTTCGGGTTCTCCTTTGCCTCGGACGTCTTGTCTCTGCCCTTGGGCGGACGCCGTAAACTATGTTCTAGCTTCTGTACTGCCTCCGTCATCGTTTCGTTACGATCCAGCATGGGGTTAAAACGCATCAACCGCCGTACGTGCACCACTAGCGTCTTGCCCTTTCCTTGGATTCGGTATGTCAACGCACCTACCTGTTCGACAAGTGTATGGGCCTTGCCACATCGGAAAGAGTTTGACGCTAACCAAGTTGGGTACCTGAGGTACGTACAGGAAGACTTAGTCCCCCGCATGGTATTCCCCCGACTCATACTTCACTTTGTTCGGTGCCTGTTGATTTTGTTTGTGAGTCTCTTCGGCCTCCTGCGCCTTCATTACGTAGTGTCTGGCTTCTGCCATGACTCGTAGGCGACAGGCCATAAGCTCATCATGCTCTAAGAAACCCCCTTCCGGGAGGTTTGGTAACACCAACTCCTCCGGAATCCTCAAGTGCTGTCCGTATACTAGGAGATTGGGGGAAGCGCCTGTGGCTTTTCCGCCCAATGCCCTCGATGCGGTGTTGTTCATGAAAACACAAAAGACGGTAAGGCCTTATGCCATATGTGTTGATTGTCGCGACAATACTGCTGGAGCGCGGCCTTGAGCGGCCTATGGACCCTCTCAATCTTGCCGTTGCTCTCTGGTGAATATGCCGTTACGTATTTCCACTTAAAACCCCACACTGTGGACAACCGAGCGGAGAGATCGTTCGTGAACTCCGTTCCCCGATCGCTGTACACATTCTTCGGTACCCCGGTATATCGGAAGACATGGCCAACCAGGGCCTCGCATGTCGATTCCGCATCCTTTTCCACAACCGGTACCGCGAACACGTAGTTCGAAAAGCGGTCTATGGCCGTTAGGATGTACCGATAGTTGTGGGTTTCCAATCGCGGTAGTGGTCCTACGTAGTCGACGTGTAGTGTTTCAAATAGGTTCTCAACAAGCTTGTATTCCCCATAGAGGCCTTTCTGAGCGGTGTTGTGTGGTGTTTTGGTTTGCTTGCAGTGTTCGCATGCGTCGACTGTGTCGGCGATGGATTTCTGCATACCATGCCACCAGAACCTACGCGATATGAACCATGACATTTTGTCCCTTCCTGTGTGTGAGTTGAGAGCGGAACGGTGTGTGGCTAACAAGATTGCCTTGCGTAACTGTGGTGGAACCCACAGTGTCCACTTCGATGGCGTCTTTTCCCACTTGCCGCCGGCCCCCTTATACTACAGGAGGTCGTCATGCCAGGTCATATTTTTCTTGGGCTCTTATTTCTCTAGTTTCAGGGTGTGTTCACGGACCAACGGCGTGAGCAATGAAGGGGCCCCATTCCTTAGAGCTCTTTGCCAACTGACCAAACACCTCGGGGCTCCCCACCGTCATATCCATGTCGTCCAACTGAAGGGCGCTGGTGACTAGGCTTATAGGTCCCCCTGTTCGTTGTGTTTGCTTGGCGGCCGCGATGATCGCCGAGCTCGGCGGCCGCGATGATCGCCGACCGTGACGGGTGAACATGTCGGGGTACCCAGAACGACTGCGCCTTATCCGCGAAAAATGCGTTAAAGGAGTGTTCATGTTCATGGGTCTGACCCGGCTTTATGTCTCCCTCGCTGAGGATGTCCGACTGAGTGTCGATCTCCTCTAGCAAATCTTGCCAGTCCTCAGCCTCATGTTGCGCGCAGCACACGTGACCTATGCATTGCAGCTGGTCCAACAGTTCGGCCTGAGAATCGGGTGTATATCCCGGTGTCCAGCTATGTGCGTTGGTGACAATATATGCCATCCCCGCCGGCAACGTGTCTTTGAAATCTGCTGTGTGCTCCGTGGCCGTCCAGTCATCATCGGCAGTCCATCCGACTAGGCAGGCCGTGGGAGTGTCTAAGGCAAAACGATCTAAGCCATCGCCTACGGAGCCTTTCACCCGAGGCATCCGCGACAGGCTATCTGGGACCGTGTTGTCTTTGCCTTTAATGTACTTTGTGGTGAAATCACACAGGGCTAGCTCCGACTGCCATCGGGCCAGTCGTCTCGTATGTTCTCGGTCCATGAGCCATCTGAGGTTAGCGTGATCTGTTTGAACCAAGATGTTTGGAGCACCCCATAAGTACTCCCTCAGCCGGCTAAACGCCCAAACTATCGCCAACGCTTCGCGTTGCCTGGTGCAATAGTTGACTTGCTCGGGCGTCAACTTCTTGCTGACAAACATGATGAGTTTTAGCTGTTTGTGGTCGGAGTCGTATTGTTGCAAGACAGCCCCGACCGCGTATTTCGACGCGTCGGTCGCCACAACAAAACGTTTCTCAAAGTCGAGGAGAACCAAGACCGATCCGCCCTCTGTGAGGGGGTCTCGTGTCAACGCCTCCTTCAGCTTTGCGTATATTTCCGCAGCCTTTGGCGACCATTCGCCGTCCGGGTCGCCGTGTAGGCAGAAGTCCCGTAATGGCTTTACAAAGTCCTGGAAGTTCGGAATGAATTCTGAATACACCTGTGCCATACAGAGCAAGGAGTGCAACGCTGTGCGTGTGTTTGGGTGTGGAAGGGAACGTATAGCATCCCGCTTCTCCGGCTTCAACACTATTACCCCATCCTTTACTCTGTACCCTAGATAGTCGATGTGGTCCTTCGCGAACGAACACTTCTCTAGGTTCAACCTGAGGCCGAAGGCTTCTAGGCGTCTCAGTATATCCGATACGTGGGCCAGGTGCTCTGCTTCCGTATTCGAATAAATGACGATATCGTCAATGTAGCAAAAGCTATACTGATTAGTATGTCCGTAAGTTTCCGCGAACTTAGGATCACCGTACTTTGGATTGGACAACGCCTGATTCATGCAATCCTGGAAAATAGCCGGGGCGGTTTTCAGTCGCATCGGGAGTACCGTCGATTGGTACAGTCTCCCGCCAACGGCAAAGGCCGTCAGTGCCCGACTATCCACGTCCAGTGGAATGTTTCAGAATCCATTTTTCAGGTCTAGCTTTGTGAAGAATTTAGCTTGTCGGAGTCGATTGAGACCGTCCCGTATGCGGGGGATTGGTGCCTCAACGCTCTTTATGATCTTATTGAGCCTCGTGTAATTGATACAAAACCGCTGCTTGCCATCCGGCTTAAGCTTTGGCGCTAGCCGAAAGGCGATCGGTATTCCGACCATGACGGTTCTATGCGCCGTTTAGCCAGCATGTCTTGAATCATCTCTTCACAGATCTGCTTCTCTTTGTAGCTGAGGCGCGATCCGAGGCATCGTCTGTCCTACCTGTCGCTCTATCTTAGCAGCAGTGTGCGTCACGCCGCCGGCTACAAGTGGTCCGAAGAGGGTTTTGTTTTTCAGAAATTGAGCCTTGAGATCCCGAACAAAGTCTGGTGACCCCGACTGTCGTGCCACGACTTCGTCGATTATCTCTTCGACCGGTTTCTGATCTCTCGGGTCGTCCGGGTACTCTAAAATAGAGTCCGGATCCTCAACCTCATCCTTCGCGTCCCTGCCCGGGTATCGCGTGGTTGATTGGTTGTCCCATGTTGCAAATTCCTGAAGTTCTACTATCATGTCAGCGTATTGCTTCGCTGCCGATTTGTGATAGAATCCCGGAAAGATCTGAAAGGCAAGCTCCCTCATTTCATCGACTTTCCGGGTCAGTAGTTTGGTTCTGTATGCCAGACCATCCTGCCTTGATCCGAGTCTGAATGCCATGACACTAGTGTGAGTGGTTTAGCTTGTCGACTGGTTATCGGTATTGGGTCATCGACCACCCTATCTAATACATCCCTCCACCACATCACGGTGGGGTGTATCGGGAGCATGATGGTAAATGTCCTCACCCCGATCCAATCTATCCGCCAAGAGTTTCGGTGCCTTGGATAGACTCTCGGGCTGGATGGGTTCCGATCCCTGATACCATTGTTTTAGCTTTTCCATGACATCGTCATCCTCTGTGAGGCGTTTGGATGCGTGGAAAACTAGACTAGACTTGACCCTTATGAATTCGGGTGGTTGCTTTTGCCCGCCTCCATAGAGGTAGGTTCGGTCAAACCCATGCCACGACTCTTCTTGCTTCCTTAGTAGCAAGATTTGGGCCTCGCGTTCAGCCGCCAAATCCTCGAAGCCCGCCCATGGGCCGGTCAACTCCGGGACATAAACATTCGTGTATACCCATGCTGTGCCAGCGGGCGTTACACGTTTCTGCGTCCGTATATCATGCGGTATGGTTGGTGCGGGAGGGATCAAAGTCACCTGTGCCCTTCCCCTATGCGTATGCTCTGTCGGACGGTCCGGGCTGGGGTTAAGTATAGGGTACTCCGACACATGGCGTCCCTTTCCATACTTAATCACATCCTGACCCAAGAGGAGCTGCGCTTCCATCATCTTGAGGTCTGGCTTGCCCAGCACTATCGTACCCGGGAAATCAGGCACAACCAATACATGTATGGTGTATGTCATGCCAGTCGGGAATTCCACCGTTAATGGTAGGCGACCTATGATCGCACTACGCCCGTTATTTGCCCCGCGAATATATCCGAGTTTCCCTTCGCGCGTGAAGTCGAATAACTTCCCGAATTTATCCATAAATTTCTTACCTGCGAAAGTGATTTGCGCCATGCTGTCGTTACCCGTGTCCAGGGGGCGTTGAGTTCCCGCCAATATAGCCGGGTGTAACTCATGTCCCTTGCCTCCGCTGCCGGGAGGTCCTGGGGTTCGGCTACCGACGTTAAGGCTTGTCGCAATTTCATTTCAGCATACCTTCGTGCCATCCGGCGTTGTGCATCGCCAAGCTTGTCCGGATCCACCAGTGGTGTTAGTCCCATCTGGCTAACTACCGCCCGCTGGAGCTATGCTTGGGCCATCCGTGGACCCGGAAGCACTACAGTATCCTGTGCTGTGAATGGTGATGCGGTATAAGTGTTTTCTGTGTATGGGAGGAAAACGTGATTAACATGAGGTATATTCGGGTGATCAATATCTGAACCGGCCACCGTTCCCGGGGCCAGTCTGACATTGCGACCTAGCAAAGACCTTTGAGGTACTATCAATTGTTTTGCCCTGGCTTTAATGTTAATCACCTTGTTCTTAAAAAGGGCGGTTTTCTGTAACGAGGCGACTGGAATGGAACCTGCATTGCTTACGCAGGTGCCCGCTGCGCGGACACGGCAACTCAGCCCGTCCATTTTACCATCATCCTCGCTAGTCGCCTGTGCGACATCGTCTTCGGGTGGAGATATATGAGGGCCCGCCTGTACATGATCGCGGATGGTCGTCACCTCAGGTGTAGGTGTACGGCCACGACTACTGTTGTGCCCCTCTGTTATCCCTTCGTTCACCCCTGCCGTAGCAAAACTGTCAACTGGGGAGTCTGAGACCCCTGTGATGTTGTCTACTGGTGGTATAGAAGGGGACACAACAACCCTAGCCGTCGGTGATTCGATATTGACTGGTATCACCTGATCTGGCGTTGGTGTGACCTCCATTGTTACTACCCTATCTACTATTGATGTAGGTGGGGACACAAGAACCCTAGCCGTCGGTGATTCGATATTGGCTGGTGTCACCTGACCTGGCGTTGGTGTGGCCTCCATCCCCATCACTCTATCTACTAGTGGTTTTGTCACCACCGTGTCTGTCACGACGATTGGTACATCACCTTCTGCGGCGGCTACCGTTTCCAACGGATGCACAAAGCGCACTCGCTTACGGACCCCGGGGTGTGTCCTTTCTGGTCGTCTAGTTTTTCCATCGTCGTTTCTTTGAGGACTTCTGTCCCGCTTGCTGGCCTTGGCCTGCACACCACACGTGACGTGTTGTGAGCGTTTGCGTGCGGCGGGCGTACCCGTCTGGAGCAGGAGTGACTCCTGTCCTGGCATATATGCCGCGAACTTTTCCGCCGCCGGGAATAGGCTCTTGATAGTGTCGGCCTCCGCATCGAACGCGGCGCACCAACCCGCCACATGCCCGTTTGGCGCCAGTGTGACCCGTCCGTTTTCATCAACGTCCGGGAATGGCAGGTTCATGTGTGCTTGCTGTTCATCTTCCGGCCTTCGCACCTTCGATTCCCCCGCCTTGTATCGGCGTATGTATCTCTTCATCGCTACCGGACGTTGTGGGGTGCCCGGGTATGTGTGCCAACGTTGACACGACTCACCCATAAGGCATGGCCATACCCAGAACCTATGGTCCGCTATACCGTTGAAAGCCAGAGCGTGATGGTAATAGTCGCAAAGGGTGTTAGACTTGGTCGCTGGTGCGGTACCAAGCTTGTCTAACCATTGTATCCCATATGGACAATTAGCCGGCCCGGGTTCAACAGGTAACCCGCTTAGCGGTTGATTGGTTGGGCGTGCGATAGGTCGTGTCTTCCGCTTCTTCGTCGTAGGCTGACGTGGGGGCGGGGCCCCTTGTGTCTGACCTGCCGGCGGTGCGGGAGGTAATATGAAAGGGGGCGGTGTGTACACCGGCGGTGCAGGAGGCTGTGTGAATGTGGGCGGTGTGTACTGTATTTGCTGATACGTGTGCGGCGGCGAACTCAAGCCCACCGGTGGTGGTGACTGAAAGCCCGTGTTCGACGGCGATACGTATGGCGATGTACTCCCGCTTGTATAGGGGGGAGCGGACATGTAAGGATTCGGCGATCCACCCGAGCCCGTCCTACTGTTTTGGCCCCAATATGGGTTCGAAGAGCTTGAGGAGCTCGACGATGACTGCCAATATGAATTAGACGAGCTTGATGATGATCGTTGGTAGGGGCTGGACCCCGCATGTGACTGTCCTCCCCACGATGTGGATGTGACAAATGTTAGAATGTCAAACTGTGGTTCGTTTGCTGTTGCCTGATGATCCGGCAATTGTACCCCCACAGTTTGCATTGCCTGGAGTAGGACCGACGCCATCCTCAAGCGTTCTTCCACCTGAGTCACAGACCCGAATGTCTTATCCACGAATGCTTTATCCCACTTACGAATCTCTACAAGTCGGTGGAGGCGGAAGCTCTTGACCTTAAATGTCTTGTCATCGGCATCCTGTGCTTCCGACAGCACCTGCCGAATGTAAAGTTCGCCTGTCGTTCGGCCCGTGGTGGTTGTTGCTCTAGCTATGCCCTTAAGCACCGCCATTAACAACGCTGCCAGGTCCGTTTTGATTAGGGGCCTTATACGTTTCTGTGGGAGGTCTATGATTTTGTTGTGGGCCACGTTCGCCTCCCACATCCTCTGTGCCATTGATGACACTAGATCCTCCACTACCTCAGCATCGCACATATACCCCCAATCGGCCCCTCGGACGAATTGTTCGAGCAGATAGTGTGATCGCATGGGAGTTTTCAACTTGCCCTCACGGATCAATCTAGTCCCAGTGGTTCCACAGGGTATTTAGTAGATCCTGTGATGCCCACCGACTAGCTTTGTTTGCTATCAATGTTTGGTATCGGCTTCGTTCAAGCCAAATTGCAGAGATTTTAAGCAGGAGGGTAACCGTACGCCGCTCTGCTGGAGCTTGCCGCCGAATCCGCGGCCGCTGCTGTCCTGCCCATACTAGGTTGGCGGAGTAGCGGTGGTGGCTGGACTTGGGAGGAAGATGGGAGTGTAGGGAGGGAGGGGAGGGCCGGAAAGGGGGCCCTGCCGGTCTCAGGAGTCGGGGCCTGCCAACGCCGCGCGGCCGCGGGCCGCCCGCAGCAGGCGGGCCCTCTTGACTTGCACCAAGTACCGGTGGGTCACCAGCCGCAGGACCTCTTGTTGGTACCTATCCGATCGCTGGCTCCGTCTGGCCAGCAGTTCCGACCACACCTCCGCTCCGGCGCACGCCAGGGTCCCGGGCGGTAGGCCCCCAAAGGCCATGGCAAGCGCTGGCTGGATCAGGGGCCAGTTGTCTTCGCGGGCGTGGGCGTTCTCCGGCCCCCGGGGGCCCAGGGACGAAGCGGTTGCTAGGGGGCGGGCCAGGCCAGTGTCTCGCAGCTCCTGCCACGACCGCCGGCCCCACACCAAGTTTACCGCCGCCCAGTACACGACCGCGGCTTGGGTGGAGCCGCTCTTTCTCTGCAGGCCGGCCAGCAACAGGTCGGCCACCTCCCGCGGCTCACAGGGCCAGGAGTCGACTACACACTTCGAAGCCGGACTCCAGATGGTTGAGGTGAGCGTTCTGCAGGCAGTTGCTAGTCTCGTGCGCGCAGGCCAGACAGACCACACGAGCTGCGCCCGTGGCGGCCGGCTGTGGGCACGGGCACTCGTCGAGGTGGCCGCCGTGCCTCGCCAGCCTGGTACCGCACTGCACATGGAAGGCTAGGCACGCCTGGGCGCAGACACTGTCTCGGTCTGCGGAGAAATGACGCAGGACCGCGGGCAGGGTGAGCAAGCGGTTCAGGCAGACGAGGCAGACGTAGTTGCCTCCGGCCGCGCCCAGCTCACGCCGGAAGGAGGCGGCGAGGGGGAGACGAGAGCTCGGCGGCGTGCCGGCGCGCACAGCACGGTAGAGCAAGGCTAAGCCGCTCGCGAGAGCCGGTGGGCCGGGCCCGCGGTCGGGCTGCGCCTGGTCGGGCTGCGCCTGGCCAGGCCCGCCGGCGGCCTGGTGCGGGGCTGGGGGCCGGCCGCCGGGCTGGCTCGCCGCTGGCGGAGGAGAACCGGCTGGTACGGACCAGCGCGCAGCGTAGCTCAGGAGCACTTGGTCCGGGGACCACAGCGGGGCAGGGATAGACCGCGAACGGTGGGCTAGGCCGACTGCCAGCGAGGCCGGCGGCGTGGCTTGCGCCTGGACGGGCCAACAGGGACTACTAGCGAGGGAGCTGCAGGAGGTGACTAACATGGGCCAAGACAGGCTTTGTGCGGGCGCAGCGAAGGCCGCGCTCCCGGGCCGAACGGCGCGCGCCCGGGCTCGGCGCGCGTGGCCGTGGAGCCCCGGGGCGCGTCGGGGGGGGGGGGGGGGGGGCGCGCCCGGGCCGGGGCGCTCGGCCTGGCGCGTGCGCCCGTGGGGCCCCGGACCGCGCGGGGGGGGGGGGGGGGGGGCGCCCCCCCGGCCTAGCGCGTGCGCCCGCGGGACCCCTGACCTCGCGGGGGCGGGGGGGGGGGGGGGCAGGCGGTCCGGCGAGGGGGGGCGCCCCCCCCCCCCCCTTCCGCCCCCCGTGCGCTAGCCCGGGGACCCCCGGTGGTCCGGCCCGCCGCGCAAAGCGGCTGACGGTGCGGCCACGTGCAAAGGGGAGGGCGGGCGCCTCCTCTTGGCCGCGTGCGGCCGCTCCCCCACGCCCCGGAACCGCACGTAGCGCGGCGCCCCCGCTGCGTGCCGCAGGGTCAGGGCCGAAGCCCGCCGCCAGTCAAAGCCCGCCGCCTTAGCAGACAGGAGGTACAGGTCCCCCGCGTCCAGGGACAAGCGGAGGCGGCGCCCTACCAACGCCTTGCGCTGGTACCAGTGCCAGTGCAGCTGCAGCGGCGCGCCGAGCCTGGCGCCTATGACGCCCGGGCTGTCCGTGTGGCCGTGCGGGTACACACCCTGCCAGCGGCTGTCGGTGTAGCAGAGGCCTTGTGCCGGCCCCAGCGGCCAGGCCTCGGGCAACAGGCCCTCGAGGCCGCGCCTCAGCCTGGAGAGTACCGGCAGCCGGCCAAACGCTACCGCGCCGGCCCGGCCGGCGGCGAAGCTCTGTTCCTGGTCGGTGGGCCCAAAGTGCAAGCGGCGCAAGTCCCCGCGCGGGGGACCCGCGCACGCCGCCGCGCCCGGGGGATCCCACGAGAGTGCCGTCAGCTCCCGGACCAGAGCCCCTGCTCCGCCGGCAGGTAGGCCTTGCCCCAACGCGTAGGAGCCCAGCTCGAGCGCGTGCTCGACGCCGCCGGGGACTACCAAGACGCAGGCCTCGGCCAGGTCGTCGTGGTCCGCGGCCCAGCCGCCCGGCAGCCCTTGGCGCAGGTCCAGGAGCTCGGCCTCCCGGGCTAGCTGCGCCAGCCTGGCCTGGAGGCGCCGTAGTTCCCGGAAGCCCAGGCGGGCCGCGGGGCCCGTCCGCGGGGCCTCGAGGTCAAAGGTCACGGCCAGCGTGTGGTAGGCGGGGAGGGCCGCCGCGCCGTCCTCCATCTGCCGCGCGGGCGGGCCGTGGCGGGGGCGAGAGGAAAGAGGGCCGATTCTGTGGGCCGGGGTCCCGCTACGGCGGACCCCCCGGCTCCCACCACCCCGCAGCCCTCCCCTCCCCTGCACCCGCGGCGGCGCTCGTGGGCGTCGGCCCGGCGCCGGCGCGCGGTGGAGGAGCGGGGGCCGGAGGTGCCGAGGAGGAGGAGGCGGTGCCCCGGGCGCCCGGCCGACGTCGGGCCGGGGGTGGGCGGAGCCGGCCACGCGCGGCCACCGGCGAGGAGCGTCCGAGGGGAGATTCCGCCCCCAGCTGGTGGCGCCGCCCCGCTGTTCCGGCGCGCGGGGCGACGCACAGACAGAGAGGCTCCCTGGCTTAGCTGGTTTAATTTTGCCGACCGACCACTTAGTTACGAAAAGAAGTCTAATCTCTGCCATCCGCCTGCCAGGAGGCAGGCAGCACACTCGAATGCTTGCGACGGGAGTCAAGTCCCCGTTCCCGCGTACCACCACCACTACTAAAAGTCTGCCAGAAATTCACTGGTGTCTGCAGGACTTGCGAGCCGCGCATCATAAGCCCCGGCAGGAAGACTTTGGGACCCTCGTTTTGCTTCCTCTGCCGCTTTGACGAAGTATCCGAGGGGAGCGCAGACGGATGTGAGGGGGCGCGGTCAACGCTACTACGGCCTGAATTCCCTGATAACCCAGCACCCCTAGGATGGTGTACCACAAGACGCCCTGGAGAAGCATCTCCACGACTGTCCGCATAGACATCATCGCCAGCTGAAGCAGTACTCGTTGCTACTGGTGACACGTTACTGGGAGCAGAGTGTAGCCGAACTGCTGGAGTATCTTTGGTACGCGCTACGTGGACAGAAGTAGTCGGTGATTCCCCCGCCGTGGGTACGTCGGCTCGAGGAGGTAACGCGGGTCGGTGCTCCCTCACGGCCGCGCCATATGGCACCGACCGCTGCGCCACTTGTGCCGCCTGCGCCGCCTGCGCGGCCTGCACGGCTTGCGTGGCCTGCACGGCTTGTGCCGCTTGCGCGGCTTGCGCGGCCTGCACGGCTTGCGCCGCTGGTGCCGCTTGTGCCGCTGGCGCCGCTTGTGCAGCCTGCGCGTGTACGTATCCCTCTAGGAAGGCTTGCAGGTGCGACAAGCGTCCATACGAGTTTAGGTAAGCTACTACCTGTGTCTGTTTGTTTGTCCCTGCCTTCAGAAAGCTAAAATAAGTATGGCAGTGCCAGCAAGAAGCCTCGAACGAGGTGATGAGTTTTTGGAAATCTTGCTCGTCTAGGGCCCTGACGTACTCCGCTAATTGTATATTTCTCTGCTGCATGGTGCCTCACTAGCCAAGGGCGGACGCGCGCGGGCGTGCTGTTAAGGTGTGCTGTGGCCAGTTGGCGAAGAGGAGGGTATGGTGTTTTTATTCTCTCTACCTCTCTCTCCCTCCCCCCGGCAGCCCCTACCTGTTTCTCCCCACGTTCTCCCCCCCTCCTTGCCAACACGCGCGCCCCGGCGCCACCAGGGGCGGATTTCTCGGAGAGGGGCGGGAGAGAAGAGTGCGGGGCGTGTCGTCCTCCCCGCCCCGAACCCCCCCCCCCCCCCCCCCCGGCCCACTGCCCCGTGCCCTTGGCCGGTGGGCAGGCGGGTCTGGTGCGGGGGCCGCGGCGGCTAGGCCCGGGGGGGGACCGCGGCGGCTAGGCCCGGGGGGGGACCGCGGCGGCTAGGCCCGGGGGAGGGACAGCCAGCCCCGTGGCCTCGCTACCTCGCCCCTCCCTCGGTGGCGGCTGGCGCCGGCGCACGTGCGTTCGAGTCCGGGCAGCGGCGGCCCCCCGCCCCAGCGACGGGCCGGGGCCTCGCCCGGGGGGGCGGGCGCCCCGCCGCCCAGGGCCCCGCGCGCGCGAGCCAGGGCCCGGTCGGCTGCCCGCAGCAGTTCGTCGCATTCCTGTACGAGGTCTAGGCACGACGACTCCACCGCGCCAGGCCCCGGCGGGGCCGTACCCGGGCCGGCGGAGCCCGCGTGGCCGACAGGCGTGGGGGCACCCGGCGTGTCGTCCATGGTTCGGCCGGGGAGGAATGAGCAGGCGGTGACCGCTGCTCGGCTCTGTCCGCCCCTTCCCCGCCCGTGCCCCCCCTTCCCAACCCCGAGGGGAGGGAACGAGAGACCCCCGGGAGAGCAGGAGGCGGAGGGAGGGGCAGCTTCCTCCCCCCTTCCCCCCTTCCTCCAGGCCAGGCTGCGGGAGGGCCGGCAAAAGCGAGCGGTGGCGAGTACTAGGTCCTGGCAAACGAGGACCCTTAGCATGCCGCGGCGCAGCGTACCACGGCTGTGGGTTCTGTTGGCCTGGTGGGCAACCCTGGCCTGGGGTTTCTGCCCCTATCACCCATCCGATGCGAGCACGGCCTCACCTAGCCCGGCGCCTGGCCCGGCGACGGCGCTGCTAGAAATCAACGTGACTGTCAGCGGGGCCCAGTACACTATCCCGGCCAGCGGCAGCGGCTTGGCCAGGCGCCGGACGGGCCAGCAGCTGGCCGCTGGCTACACGGTGGCTTGGGGCGATGGCTCGGCGCCCGGGTACTGCCAGCACGACGGCGCGCCGTGCAACCACACGTACGCCAACCCCGGCGCGTACTCCCTCGAGCTGTCGGGCCCCGTCCTGGGCTGGAGCATGCTGTTTGCTACGACCACGGTCTGCCGGGACTACTTCGCTGGTGCGTGGAACGATGGGTTTGCGAATACGTGCCTTATGTACGCGGGCGAGGCCAAGTACGAGGTGTTTAGCTCCTGGTCCTCGCTGTTGAGCGGCAACGGCATGTGTGATTGGTACGTGGGTTCCGTGAATCAGGGCACGCTGGGGCTGGACGCTCCGCAGGTCTGCTGCTTCTGCGGTGGCGGCGAACAACAGCCCGGGGAAGAGCCGGGCGCTGCTCTGACTGCCATTCGCCACTGGGGGCAAATCGAGCTGCACCCGACGGCGGGCCGCCACTTGCAGAACCTGGCGTCGCTGACGTACGTGGCGCCCCTGCCGCCCGCGCCGGGCCTGACGTCACTGTACCGGTCCTTTAGCGGGTTGGATTCGCTGGCCGGGGCCCTGGACGTGTCGGCGCTGGACACGAGCCAGGTAGAGGACCTCGGCTACGTGTTTGCAGAGTCCTTCCTGGTGGAGCCCCAGGGCCTCGCGCAATGGCAGGTGGGCGCCGTGCGCGACCTGTCTTTTGCTTTCGCGCAGACCGGGGGCCGCTTTGTAGGCGTGGAGGGCTGGACCGCGAGTGCGCTGGTCAACGCCACGGGCGCCTTCAGCCACGCGGTGGGCTTGACCGGGACCTGAACTGCTGGCACGTGTCGGGGCTCCTGGACTACCGCCTCATGTTCGCCGGCGCGGCCAATTTTAGCCACAGCCTGCCGTCGTGGTGGCAGTCGCTGCCCGGGCCGTTCTCCGAGAGCGACTACACGAACGCGCTGCGCGGTACGAGGCTGCAGCGGACCGCGGGCCTGGCCTCGGCTTGTGGTTCCGCTCACCACGACCTGATCCTGCGTTACCAGACCACCCAAAGCTGTGCCGGCTCGTATCGTCCCGCTTTGCGGTTCCTGGACCCGGGCGTGGCGGGCGTCAACGGCAAGACGGCGGGTAGCCACAGCTTCTCGGTCGACTTCGGGCTGGGCGGGGGCTTCGTGTCCTGCCAGCAGGTAGCCGGCACGAGCACGTGCGCCTCGCCCGTCAGCCTGGCACCTTACTTGCCACGCCAGCTGCGCCTGCGTGGCGTGCTGGACGGCCTGCAGGGCTTTACCCATCAATGTGTGCGTATCCTAGAGGTGTCCAGCTGGGGCCAAGTGAGCATGACATCGAGGTTCTCTTCCTGGTATGCCTCTCCTCCCAGTGATCAGCGGTACAACTGGCTCTTCAATGCCGGTACAATCGACGAATCCGAGTACCAGACCCAGTGTACCTACTTGGCCCCGATCCAGGGCACCCGCGCCTTTGCCCACCTCGACGACCTCGGAAGCCTCCTGTATAACTACCGAGCTCTGACGGGGGACATTGGGCACTGGGACATACCTCTGTCCGGCAGTCTCTTCGCCATGCTTTATTCCGCCTATGCTTTCAATCAACCCTTGTTCTGGAATACTATCGGGGTGACAAAATTGGAGTCCGTCTTTGTGAACACGACGGTCTTCAACGCGGACCTTAGTTTGCTGGACGTTAGTAACGTTCAGTCGTTTAAACGCACGTTCGAGGGTGCCAGAGATTTCAACCAGCCCCTGGCGCGCTGGAACACTAGAGACGCCACGTCTTTCCAGGATGTTTGCGGGGACAAAGAAATTTAATCAGGACATTAGCAGCTGGGACGTAAGCCAGGTCGAGTATTTCGACGCCATGTTCTACGACGCGCAAGAATTTAACCAGCCCTTAGCCAGCTGGAAGATTGCAGCCCCGAGCAGCAGCATGATAAGCATGTTTCGGAATACTCGCAAGTTCAACCAGCCCCTGGCCGCCTGGAATATGTCAACGGTGTACGACATAAGCTACCAGTTCGCCAACGCCAAGGCCTTCAACCTGGATCTCAGCGGCTGGGACGTGCGATCTCTCCACCGCGGAGATGACATGTGGTACAGAAACCGCGACATCTTCGACGGCGCCTGCGCCTTCAACCAAGACCTGAGCGCCTGGAACGTGCCGGCGTTTGTACTGGAAGTCTGTCAGGATTTCGTGCAGTCGGGCTGGTTCACGTTCGCCCAGTTGCCGTACGTGGCTTGCCAGCAAGCGTATGGCGCCGGTAGCTTTACGACCACGAACCAGCAAGACCGGCAGACCTACTGTGCCAATCTGCCTTAGCCGGTGGGACCCGTGGTGGCCCCGGTTGGGCTACAACTAGCTGGCTCTGGTGCTTCTCTCGCCGGACGCGCGGTTGTAGATATGCTTAAAAGCCGGGGGGGGGGGGGGGGGAGGTTTGACCAGCAAGTCTTGCTTCTTGGGGTCAGTGAGCCGGGCAGCGTGAGCGGCCAGTGGGGCGGCCGGGGTAGGCTGCCCCTCCCCAAGGGCTGCGCTCGCCGCCCCCGGGCCCGCCAGGGGGGGGGGGGGGGGGAATGGGGGTCGCGATATCAGACAGGAAACCAGAGAGAGGGGGGGGGAGGTGGCGCTCGCCCCCAGTTGTCGCCGTGAGTTCTTAAAAGTCTGGTTCCGCCAGAAAAACCTGGTTAGCCCTCCTAGCCAAAGGAGGGCGGCCAGGGTACTGCAGCCCAGAATCAATCCTTTGTTCCGTCTGGCCTTGAAACGTGTCTGTCCGCAAAATCGGGGAGGCTCGGGGCCGGGGACCGGGGGCCGGGGACCGGGGGCCTTAAGCCCCCCAGGTCGGTGTAGACTACGCGGGCGCTGGCGGGCGCTGGCAGGCGCGGACGGGCCGATTTTTATTGACACCGGCCGAAACAACCAGGCGGACGGCCCCCAGGGGCTTCCAGGGGCCTCCAGGGGCCTCCGGGCAGTGAGAGGCTGGCACAGAGTGGCCGGGCGAGGCCCCGGCCCCGCCCCTCCGGACGGCCCGGGGGCGCAGAAGCGGCCAGTGAGTCAGTGCTCGGCCGGGCGGCCGCGGCTGAGCATCACCCGGTCGGTGTGGGAGCCGCCGAGCCCGCTCTCGCCGTGGATCCCCCCTCCCCCGAAACAGTACGAACCCACGAGCACCGACAGCGCCACCGGCCAGTCGCGCCGCACTTGGCGGAGGTGCGGGTCTAGGTACTGACGGAAGAAGCGGTGGAAGGGCTGCTGGCGGGCGTGCGCGGGGAGGCACAGCGCCCCCCGGCCCTCCGGCTGCTCCCCCGCCACCGCGAGCTCCGCCACCTCAAGCTCTGGGCAAAGTACTCGGACCACTCGGCGGCGGCGGGGGCAGAGACAGGCACTCCGTCGTAGTTGGGGCGCACCAGAAAGGAGCGCGGGGCGTAGCGGGGCCCGGCCCGCTGTACCGCGGACGCTAGCACGTCGCGTAGCCTGGACGAGGCGCTCGGCGGGGGAGGGGCCAGGGCGTCGAGGAGCAGCGCCGTGTCCTCCGGGGACAGAGCCCGGCCGCTGGCGGCAGAGTGCGGGCCGGGCCCGTCGCCCGGCTCGAGGACACGCAGCCGCACCGTGAGTTCGTGGCGCCGGTTCTGGCCCGTGAGGGAGTCTAGTTGGGCCGGCCAGAAACGGCCGTCGTACCACAGCCACAGCGCCTCCTGTGGCCTGGCCCCCAGCGCAAACAGGGCGAACGAGCACTCGGAGTTTAGTTCGTCCTGCCTGCGCCGCGCTTCGTCGTGGGCGAGGCTGTGAAACACGGGCTCGAGCGCGCGGCGCACAGCCTCCGCTCCTGCCTGTCGCAGCAGCTCCAGGCAGCGACCGAGGTTTGTCCTGCCCCAAGCTGCAGGCAGGCCAGGCGCTGAGTGCCAGGGCCCGCCCCAGGGCGTTGTGCCGGAAGGCGCAGCCGCACCGCGGGGCGCTGCCGTGCGGCTTGGGCCCCGTGCAGCGGGGGTTGGCCCTGGTGGCCCGGTGCTGCAGCACGCCGGCAAAGAAGGCCACCAGCTTGTCCGTGGTGCTGGGGTCGGGCGCGCAGCCCGTCGACAGCGCGTGGCGCGAGCCCACCGTCAGCATACAGTCCGCCACCGCGGCCGGGGTGCACGAGGCCTGGGCGCCGATCGCCGCGGTGAGAGGCTCCTTGTTGAGGGACACTAGCCTGGCCGCCAGGAAACAGTCCTGCGGGCCGGGGCGCAGGGGCCACCTGGTCCGGGAAAACGCCCTGCGCTTCGGGGGGGGGGGGGGGGACCGGCGCCTGCCGTCGTGTGCCCCGGACGGGGGGGGCGCTCGCCAGCGCGGCGGCGGACGCGCAAGGCCGGGCGCGCGACGCACGCTGCGCCGGGGGGAGGACGCCAGCTCCCGGTTCCGGCCACAATTCAATTCCGCTCGCTGGAGGAAGAGTCTATGTCTACCCCCTCGTGTACCGCCGACTTGCTCCCCCCGACCCCTCTTCCGTCTCCGACCGCTGCGGCGCGGACGCTGGCCGACGCACTGGCCGACGCCCCGGCCGACGCCCCGGTGCCGGCGAGCCAGAAGCGCCGTGGCGCAGACACCCGCCCCTCCACCCCCCCACCACCCCTCAAGCGGCGCAGGGCTATCTTTGGCCGCCGGGCGCGGGCCGAAATGAAGTTTGCCCGTGCCACCGCCGAGGTGCACCGACAGCCACACCTCGCAGCCTATCTCGCCCGGCTGAAGGCCCAGTGGAAGCAAAAGGTCCTGGCTGAGGTGATGGCGTGCCTGCTCCACTTTGGGACCGGGGAGGCCGACCAGTGGGACACGCAGGAGATCCTGCGGGACCTGGAGCAAAAGGGAGAGGAAGAGTGCGGGAGCGACGACGAGGAAGAGAACGGCTCCTTTGCCCACCCCTTGGCAGCGCTCTTCTACTTTGTGGACCAGGACTTTGACTGGTCTGGTGACGGGTGGCTCGAAGGCCGAGAGAGCTGGGGCTACGTCATCGCGAGGCTGGAGGCAGTGCCCCAGGAAGTACCCGCACTCAAGAAGGCCA
This sequence comes from Paulinella micropora, assembly GCA_019918135.1. Taxonomy (NCBI): domain Eukaryota; phylum Cercozoa; class Imbricatea; order Euglyphida; family Paulinellidae; genus Paulinella; species Paulinella micropora. The sequence continues at coordinate 192,928 of WBZZ01000904.1, read as the reverse complement.
TCCGTGACCTAGCGCTAGGCAACATCTTCTCTTAGCACCACCGTTCCGTCTTGGGCAGAAGGGCTTACAAGAGTTGTGTTTGCTGAGAAAGCACCGTTCCGTCTTTGGCAAAAGGCTTACGAGAGTTATGTTTGCTTAAGAAGCACCGTTCTGTCTCGAGTTATTTTTTTATTTCAGGCACCGTTCTGTCTCGAGTTATTTTTTATTAAAGGCACCGTTCTGTCTCGAGTTATTTTTTTATTCAAGGCACCGTTCTGTTTTGACGACAGCCGGACGGGAGGAGTTGGTTGGGCTCCGCACCCGGTGCTGGCCTCGTGGCCGGCCGGCAGCACGGGCCGGGCTACGAAGAAGAAGAGAGGCGGACAGGTCCTCACCTGGGCGGGTGGCAGGGGCGGGGCGCGGCCCCCCCCCCCCCCCCCCCGGTCGTTCAAGTGGTGTAGCGGCCCTGGCGATCTACCTGCCTCGGCTTCTTGGGGACGATGCTGTCGCGCCGGAACTGTTCGGCGCCCAGGGGGCCGCACCGGCGGTAGGTAGGCTGCTCGCCCCCGTCCAGCCACGAAGACACGCGCACAATGTCGCCGGGCCGCACGCCCCACCAGCGAGCGGCGGGGTCGCCGCTGTGCAGGACGGGGAACTGCTCCTGGGGCAGCGCCGAGTAGGTCCTGGCCAGCTCGCTCACTTCCTCCGGGGCCAGCACCCGGTGCTCCGCGAAGTACGGGCCGTGCGTATCGGGCGGGAACAGCAGTTCGTCCTCGGTCCATAACTCCACGGTCCAACCCAGGCCGCGAGCGCGGCCCGCCAGCAGCTTGGCCACGGGCTGCCGCCGCTTGCGATGGATGAGCCAGACGGTACGGGGGCCCGCCCCGTAACTATGGATTCACAAAAATGCAATGTCACGTTTTAAGTCTATTCAAGTCTCTTTAAGTCGAGTTTTTCAAAATATAAAGAAAACATGCAGGATCATTTACAACAGCTGGAATTCGATAAAAAACATTTAATACAATGATAATTAACGTTATTTCAATGAAAAAAATGATTTGGAAGGTGTAAGTCTGACTTGGCAGTGCGTGCCGGACGACCGCTCCCCACCACCCGAGTTGAGCTTTTCAAAATATAAAGAAAACATGCAGGATCATTTACAACAGCTGGAATTCGACGAAAAACATTTAATTCAATAATAATTAAACTTTATTTTAATAAAAAATTGTTTACAAACTTGAAGTGATAGGTTGAAGTTGACTTGAAAATGCAGGCCGATCGCTCCCGACCCCCCCCCCCCTCACCCAAGTACCGCACTGATCCTTAAAATAATCAGAACTAAATAAAAACAATTGAATTAAGTAATAATAAATCATTTTACAATGACATTTATTTATCATAACTACGTCACTATATTCAGTATAGTCTAACTATCTAGAAAAAAATTTCAAACGCTTCCCGTTAGGGGTATCAAAAAGTCACAGAATATATATATGTAAATATGATAGAAATGTAAGGGGAAAGGGGAAAGAGCAAGTGAACATTTAAAAACGATTTGGAAAAGTAAAACTCTAACTTAATGTTTGGGCGTGTGACTGAGTGAGCCCCCCCCCCCCCCCAACGCCCCACGTGCTCACTCAAGCACAGATATTATTTCCGCGTTGCAAGGTATTGCAAATAAGAGTTATTCTGTGCTTGCGTATGCACCAGAAAGGCATTAGCTTGCTGTGAGCTAGAGGCTAAAAAAGCGGCAAGATCGCCGCTGTTCGCAGATGCCACCACAGCTTGTTGGGGCTGTACATTAAACTGAGGTAGCGGTGCAGCTGCAGCCTGATTCGGTTGAGGCTGCAAATGCTGAGGTAGTACAGACTGATCTGGTTGAGGCTGAACAACAACCTGCTGCGCTACCGGCTGCGCTGGGGGGGGAAACGGCTGGGGCATCTGCTGAGTCCCACCGTACCCGCCATACTGCTGGCTCCCACCGTACCCGCCAATGTTGCCTAGTTTCACACATTCCTTGTTTATTACAGAGTGAGATGCGGACATCATGTTAATGTTCAAGAAGGATGCAGACATCATCTTACCTTCTTGAACATTAACATGATGTCCAGGCTGCTGCGTCTGAAACTGCCCACCGTGCATGCCACCAGGCTGCTGCATGACACCAGGCGTCTGAAACTGCCCACTAGCTGGCCAACCTTGCAAAAAGAAGATAATGTATTTAGGAGATGGTGGAAAGGGGTGGGGAGGGGAGGGGGAAAAGCGTACTAATTTACCGGGTTGAAACAAATAAAGTTGCTCAGGAGGGATGTTGGCTGGAGGCTGCTTGCATAATGAGGCGACCGAAGCTGCACCAAAATGTTCCAAGAGGGAGTGCAGTTTTTGGAAGTCCCGGCCCTGCTTCCGGCAAGCGTTGGCTAACCGCTGCTCTTCCTTTGCGTACGCGTTGTTGGCTGGATCTACAGCGGCCGCTTTAACAGAATCACAATACGAAAGCCGCGCATTTTTACAGAAAGCGCAGATACAATACCACTTGTGATTTCCCACCTTCCACAGCCCACATTTGATTTCATCATCCGTTGGTGTGTACGGTGGCGGCCTCCGAATCCAGCCCTTCTCAGGTTTATTTTTGCTCACAGCCTTACTCTTCACCTCGGATTCCTGATCGCCTTCCTCGGTACCCTCCCCTTCCTCATCGCCGAGCGACGTTTCCGACATCTCCACAAGTCTCGCGGCTGCTTTCAGCGCGGCCTTGCGCTGTTTTGCCTGCTTCTTGGCCTCCTTCGCTTCTTTTTCCGCAGCCTCTCTCATTTGTTCAGCAAATGATTTCATTTCGAAAAGGGGCTTGAGTTCTTTTGCTGGCAAGTCGGACGCGTAAGGTGTTATATACCCAAGGTACTCGGCCTCAAACTGCCAGTCCTCAATCTGTCTGAAGAGCACATCCAAATCCAGCAGGCAGAACCTCATGATGCATAACTGGAATGGGGTGGGAAAACCATCCACTTTCCTTAATACCAACAGCTTTCGTTCACTAATTTTGACACTTTTCCTCAACTTTGACGCTTTTCCCAAAATACCGACAGGCCCGAAGACAATGACCTCTTCCGCAGGCTCATCGGGCTTTAATTCGTTCTTGTTGAGGAACGCAAAACATCGTTCGGGCCACATAAGAGCGCCATCTGCCCCCTTTCTTTGAATCCATGACATCCGTGTCAACAAAGTCAGCAGCCATTTGTGACCAGGGCTATTTTTAGCAAAGAGAGTCTGCCCCTTGCAATACTGAACCTCGTTCCCGTCCCTGTCCCAGAATTGATATTGCTCGTTGCTCAAAACCGTAAAATGCAATCTGTCTGCAGAAAACCCCGGCTTGATATCCACTCCACCCTCGGGAAGCGGTGGGGTGAGCGGCGACTTAGGGGGGGACGGTAACTTAGTGGGGGGCGGCGACTTAGGGGGGGACGGCGACTTAGGGGGGGACGGCGACTCGAATTGAAAGTTAATGTCATCAACATTTGGCGTAGGTGGGGTGGGTGGACGGTGACTTAGTGGGGGACGAACGAAAGTGTCAGCAAAACGATCCCTGCCCAAGTCCGCCCGCTTGAATTTCACAGAAGCCAGAGGGTCGAAAACAGAGTCCACTCCCTTCCAAGCGGCAAGTGGGTTTGAAGAAGGGGGGTCGAGTGTTTTGGCGGGATCGGTAGAGGATTTGATTGGAATAGACACTTCCCCGGTTGAATCTAACACATCTGCCGTCTCCCCATCGCTCCCTTTCTCTCCCTCTTTCTTTCCCTCTGTTCTGATTTTCTTTTCTTCTTCTTGTTTTCTGATTCTTTCTCTCTCATTGATCTTGTCTGCAAGAGTTCTTTCTGCTTCTGTCTGAACATACATGCTTTTTTTCTTTCTTGCCTTCTTCACTGCCGGTGTATCTTTTTCTCCATATTTTTTCTTTCCACCTTTTTTCTCTCCCTTCTTTGTTCCTTTCTTCCGTCCTTTGTTTGCTGCATTCCTTTTCTGCTTCTTATTCGTTACCCTCTTTCTCTTCCCCGCTCCCTTTCCCTTTCCTCCTCTCCCTCCCTCCCCTTTTTTCCCAGTATCCTTCCACTCTTCTTCTTCTTCTTCTTCTTCTTCTTCTTCTTCTTCTTCTTCTTCTTCTTCCTCTTCTTCTTCTTCTTCCTCTTCTTCTTCTTCTTCTTCTTCTTCTTCTTCTTCTTCTTCTTCTTCTTCTTCTTCTTCTTCTTCTCCTTCCTCCTCCTCTTCATCTCCTTTCTTCGCTCCCCCATTCCTCCCGCTGCTGGCTTGCTTCTGTCTTTTGGCTGCTGACTTCTTTCTTTGTTTTTTTTTCTTTCTTCTTTCGTTTTTCTTTCTTCTCCTCATCAATTTCTTCATCTTCTTCCATTTCTGGCTCAAGTCTCATTCTCTCCTTCCTCTGTCTATTCCCTCTCCGCACCTCCCCACTCTCTGGCTCCTTTGGAGCATTTTCCCACATGAACTGTTTTCCTGGGTGCCCTGCATTGTCAAAGTACTGCACCATGTGCACAGGCAGGAAACCCAGCGTATTAGCGTTCGGGATGGTTACGAGGCAGGATAGACCGACCCAATCGTCTCTCTGACGCAATTCCTCGTCCGGCTTCCAGTCTTGACTTTTGTCATTCATCTCTACCAGCCAAAAAACTTTGTGAGTTTCGTCTCGTCTGTACGCCAACAACTTAGACACATCCTTGCCCTTCTTGTTTTCCATCTGGACTGCCCAGCAAGAACCAAAAACAACTGCAGCACTACTTGCGTGTCCTCGTCAGCGCAAAATGTGACCTGCGCCGGTAACGGGCAAAGAAAAGCGGCAACGACCGTATTTTTTGGCACACAAAGAACTCTTTTCTTGACGCCTTCTATATGTCCTTCTCTCTTCTCTTCTGTTGTTTCTGATCCATTTTGCTTGCTTTTTTATCACAGACCTTTATTTCATCATATTACAAGTCTGTGATAAGTTTGTTTCTTTTTTTTTGGCTTTCCTTGCAATGTATGTATAGGAAAACAACCAAAAATCCCAAATTTGCGCAGGAAATTGTCGCTCTCTCTTTTCTTCTGTTTTGACGACAGCCGGACGGGAGGAGTTGGTTGGGCTCCGCACCCGGTGCTGGCCTCGTGGCCGGCCGGCAGCACGGGCCGGGCTACGAAGAAGAAGAGAGGCGGACAGGTCCTCACCTGGGCGGGTGGCAGGGGCGGGGCGCGGCCCCCCCCCCCCCCCCCCCCCGGTCGTTCAAGTGGTGTAGCGGCCCTGGCGATCTACCTGCCTCGGCTTCTTGGGGACGATGCTGTCGCGCCGGAACTGTTCGGCGCCCAGGGGGCCGCACCGGCGGTAGGTAGGCTGCTCGCCCCCGTCCAGCCACGAAGACACGCGCACAATGTCGCCGGGCCGCACGCCCCACCAGCGAGCGGCGGGGTCGCCGCT
>WBZZ01000904.1:175000-182500 GCA_019918135.1 Paulinella micropora | reverse complement strand
ACATGTGCTAACAAGTTCTCACATAATCTCTCTCGCATCTCCAAAGGATAGTTACCTGCACGCCTGGTGGTAAATGCAGTAAGTAATGCAGGATGTTACTGCAGCGCGTCAGCAAGGAATGATCTTACACGTACTTGACATGGTAGACAGTTCTCGATGTCATCATGACAACGGTAGGGTCTGCTCCTAATGGCGCCATATCACCAATACACACCCCCTCGCCTCAGCTCCTTTCTTATTCTCTCCAACACCTCCTGATGCTTCTCACCTCCCCACTCTATCTGCTCCTTCAACTTTGGATCATCGCGGGCTCGCGCCCAAAGAGGCCCGTGTAAAGCCTCATGGATGGCGTGATTTAATAACAGGTTCTGAACACGGATGAAAACATCCTGAAGTTCAGGCCCTTTCGTTACCATGCAGTAAATGCATGGATGCTTGGAACGAAAGCTACCGGAAGAGTGACCAGCAACCACAGCGAGAAACTTTAAGTCACCTAACCAAAAGGTATAGGAACGACTAACTGTGGTAGGATTGGCATAGCCACCGTGAAACAAAGGGCCTCCATCGGCTGCGTACACATCCCCTTGCTCCTGGAGCGCTTTCAGCTCCTTTCGGAATGTAGTACTAGCTAAGGCCTCATAGCTATCACCTTGTGGTGTCAAGGCGATAGGAAAGATGAAGTCGGTTGCATTGAACTTTTTGCGCAGCCGTTTATCTTCAGGAATCACCCGAAGTACGCAGAGGTTGCTCGTCTTATTCTTATTGATAGCACGCCCATCAGCTTGAATAAGAACGTCCACATTCGACTCTTTCATGTCGAAGGTGTCACACACCCAGCGCAAAACTTTGCGAGGATTTAGCTTAACTTCACCCGGGACCTCCTCGCTATTTTGACATTCCTCAAACGTCTGCTTCATGTCAAACTGTTGCTCTGCTTTTTGTTCGAGTGCCTTCCTAGCTTCAGAAAATTGTCAAACGGAAGGCACTCATTCAAGAAGCATTTAGCCTTCAGTTTAAGCAAGACAGTTTGACTCACGTTCTTATTGTCAGCAAACAACAACAAAGAAAACAGTTGTTTATATGAATCGGATTTGGTTTTTTTCTTTAAATGTCTATGTTTAGGTCATAATTTTTAGACACCCACTTCCACCACTCTTTGGTAGTGAACTCTACTTCTACCTGTGACTTCTCTGCCAAGTGCTTGGCAAAGGCATCCTGCATTATCCGTATGTCAGCTCTTATGTTTCTCTTCCCTCTCTTGTAAGTGTGAGTAAGGTTTCATTTGCTTAGGGGCGTAAGATAGCAATCCTGTCATTTTTTAAGTTTTAAACGCAATGAAATTACTGCCCGCAAGGGGTGAGGTGAAATGGTTTGTGATTTTCAATGACTTGTGAGTGTCAAGAGAGACAGGGTTTGGAGACAAACAAAACAAGCGTTGTCGTATATCAGGAGGGTTATGAGATGGTTGTGAGAGGTCATGAATGTATCTGCCTGGAGTCAGAAACGGAGAGTCCAGACGCTTGTTGTGCTGCCCACGATCAGACGTTAGTGGTTGTGGGCCCTGGCAAGCACAAACATTTACAAGCAGTCACGTGAGCACGCCGTACCAGTCGGCAGAGGCTGAAAAACAAACAGTATCTGCGAAAACAATACATAAATGCACGCAAAACGCACAGAAGACATACATAACACTGTAGCTATGAAATAAAATGAAAAATGACTGTGATGGTGGCCTCCAGCTTGTCTTCCTTGTTATCCCGAACGATGACGACAGAAGTGTCTCGTTGGCGCAGCTTAAACTTTATGCCCATGGCCTCCAGCGCAGCAACTATAGGGGGGAAACAAGAACAGACACATAAATTATGCATTTCAGCTGTTACTTGCAAGAAAAATAGACCACACGAATACACACACTCACACACACTCACACACTCTAGCTACATATGCTTCCGACATGGAAACAGAAACAGAAAACAGGCACTCACCTACTCTCTAAGCCTTTCTGGAGGCCTTCTCAATCATTGTTCTACATAACAGGCACAGAAAATATGATGTATGTATACTAAACAAACGAAAACAAACACTAAAATTCGAAGAAATTGGTGTTAAGAAAAAGGGGGCTTACTGCTGTTCTCGGTGTGATGTTTTTGCAGCTGATAGAGATTGTTGCTTGTTAAGCATTGCTCTACACGCTGCTCTCTCTCTTTCTCTTTCTCTCTCTCTCTCTCTCTCTCCTCCTCCTCCTCCTCTTCTTCTTCTTCTCGTCTCCTCCTCCTCCTCCTCCTCCTCTTCTTCTTCTTCTTCTTCTTCTTCTTCTTCTTCTTCTTCTTCTTCTTCTTCTTCTTCTTCTTCTTCTTCTTCTTCTTCTTCTTCTTCTTCTTCTTCTTCTTCTTCTTCTTCTTCTTCCTTCTCCCTTCTCCCTGCTCCCTTCTCCCTTCTCCCTTCTCCCTGCTCCCTTCTCCCTGCTCCCTGCTCCCTGCTCCCTGCTCCCTGCTCCCTGCTCCCTGCTCCCTGCTCCCTGCTCCCTGCTCCCTGCTCCCTGCTCCCTGCTCCCTTCTTCCTTCTTCCTTCTTCCTTCTTCCTTCTTCCTTCTTCCTTCTTCTTCTCCTCCTTTTTCTTTTCTTCTTCTTCTTCTTCTTCTTCTTCTTCTTCTTCTTCTTCTTCTTCTTCTTCTTCTTCTTCGTCTTCTTCTTCTTCTTCTTCTTCTTCTTCTTCTTCTTCTTCTTCTTCTTCTTCTTCTTCTTCTTCTTCTTCTTCTTCTTCTTCTTCTTCTTCTTCTTCTTCTTCTTCTTCTTCTTCTTCTTCTTCTTCTTCTTCTTCTTCTTCTTCTTCTTCTTCTTCTTCTTCTTCTTCTTCTTCTTCTTCTTCTTTCTTCTTCTTCTTCTTCTTCTTCTTCTTCTTCTTCTTCTTCTTCTTCTTCTTCTTCTTCTTCTTCTTCTTCTTCTTCTTCTTCTTCTTTCTTCTTCTTCTTCTTCTTCTTCTTCTTCTTCTTCTTCTTCTTCTTCTTTCTTCTTCTTCTTTCTTCTTTCTTCTTTCTTCTTCTTCTTCTTTCTTCTTTCTTCTTTCTTCTTTCTTCTTTCTTCTTTCTTCTTTCTTCTTTCTTCTTTCTTCTTTCTTCTTTCTTCTTTCTTCTTTCTTCTTTTCTTCTTTCTTCTTTCTTCTTTCTTCTTTCTTCTTTCTTCTTTCTTCTTTCTTCTTTCTTCTTTCTTCTTTCTTCTTTTCTTCTTTCTTCTTTCTTCTTTCTTCTTTCTTCTTTCTTCTTTCTTCTTTCTTCTTTCTTCTTTCTTCTTTCTTCTTTCTTCTTTCTTCTTTCTTCTTTCTTCTTTCTTCTTTCTTCTTTCTTCTTTCTTCTTTCTTCTTTCTTCTTTCTTCTTTCTTCTTTCTTCTTTCTTCTTTCTTCTTTCTTCTTTCTTCTTTCTTCTTTCTTCTTTCTTCTTTCTTCTTTCTTCTTTCTTCTTTCTTCTTTCTTCTTTCTTCTTTCTTCTTTCTTCTTTCTTCTTTCTTCTTTCTTCTTTCTTCTTTCTTCTTTCTTCTTTCTTCTTTCTTCTTTCTTCTTTCTTCTTTCTTCTTTCTTCTTTCTTCTTTCTTCTTTCTTCTTTCTTCTTTCTTCTTTCTTCTTTCTTCTTTCTTCTTTCTTCTTTCTTCTTTCTTCTTTCTTCTTTCTTCTTTCTTCTTTCTTCTTTCTTCTTTCTTTCTTCTTTCTTCTTTCTTCTTTCTTCTTTCTTCTTTCTTCTTTCTTCTTCTTCTTTCTTCTTCTTCTTCTTTCTTCTTCTTCTTCTTCTTCTTCTTTCTTCTTCTTCTTCTTCTTCTTCTTCTTCTTCTTCTTCTTCTTCTTTCTTCTTCTTCTTCTTCTTCTTCTTCTTCTTCTTCTTCTTCTTCTTCTTCTTTCTTCTTCCTTCTTCTTCTTCTTCTTCTTCTTCTTCTTCTTCTTCTTCTTCTTCTTCTTTCTTCTTTCTTCTTTCTTCTTTCTTCTTTCTTCTTTCTTCTTTCTTCTGTCTTCTTTCTTCTGTCTTCTGTCTTCTGTCTTCTTTCTTCTTTCTTCTTTCTTCTTTCTTCTTTCTTCTTTCTTCTTTCTTCTTTCTTCTTTCTTCTTTCTTCTTTCTTCTTTCTTCTTTCTTCTTTCTTCTTTCTTCTTTCTTCTTTCTTCTTTCTTCTTTCTTCTTTCTTCTTTCTTCTTTCTTCTTTCTTCTTTCTTCTTTCTTCTTTCTTCTTTCTTCTTTCTTCTTTCTTCTTTCTTCTTTCTTCTTTCTTCTTTCTTCTTTCTTCTTTCTTCTTTCTTCTTTCTTCTTTCTTCTTTCTTCTTTCTTCTTTCTTCTTCTTCTTCTTCTTCTTCTTCTTCTTCTTCTTCTTCTTCTTCTTCTTCTTCTTCTTCTTCTTCTTCTTCTTCTTCTTCTTCTTCTTCTTCTTCTTCTTTTCCTTTTTTTTTTCATATCTTCGTAGGTAGGAAGGCTTGATAGGAGCCTTCTGGTTTAACATTGCTTTTTTTTCACTATTAATTTTCGCCAACTCAAAAATGTATTGCTGGTTTTTCAGGTGCGGATTGCATTTTTATGCTTTGAAATGCAGAATATGCAAACGGGCCCGCGGCACAATTTTCATGTCGGAGGTTCATGTGTTTACAGCGAGTGTGTGTTCAAACCACGTTGTTTCAAGCAAAAGCAAACATGACACGATTTTTTTTTGTTTCAGAAAACATAGTCTTCACTGTTCTTGAAATCCTTATTGTCGACTTCAATTTTCACGTTTCAGGACATAGCAAGTATGCAGTCTTTAACGGACAAATGCTGTTTGCATGATGCATTCAGCACTGATTTTTATACACAAATACATAACTGAATTCAAATGATATTTTAAGTAATCCTGCCAAACGGTTTTTGCAGAGAAGTACAATGTAAAATAAAAACTAGGAAAATATAGATTAAAAACTATTTTGTCAATATTCAGAGCATACCCACAGATCACAGCAATAGCTTACACTAACTGGAAAACTTAATATATTTACAAATACAGTGAAGACCATTACCACAAAAAACATTGAATTCTGCGCAGACATCACCTCAAAATCTTAAATATTGCATGAGATTACTCGCTGTGAAATATGCTAATAATTCTACCGACCACTAGAACCTACATATTTAATGAGTTTAATACAATACATTATTTAATGAGATTGCAATTGTCTACAGAACGGAAATATCATGTGTGTGAAATCATATGAGAAATCATAGGATCGAAAATCTGAAATATATATTCTTGACTGAGATTAACTGAATATGGAATAAATTATCATCTTTAATAATTAATTGTCGTTCTGTTTATTAATATCTCCATGTGAAAATATGTAAACTTTGTAACATGTGTTAATGCATATGATTATGCGTGAGATGAAAATAGTAATAAATGGGAAATGAGACATATAAAATAGTCATCTATCCTAAAACGGTCCGGAATGCTAAAATAGTAATAATCAGCATTTTATCACAATGTTCTAACAATATCAAATTCTTACTTTTTCTAACGGTGAAATGAACAAATAATAGGATGTAATATTATGCAAATAGTATTGTGCTACACTCTGTCTCATTTTTGTGATTCTAATCTATCACTAATCTATAGATTAATTAGTAGAGATAGATTAACTATAGATTATATGTAGTTTAGACATAGATGAGTGATAAATTAAAGTGAGAAGAATGAGACTGATTAGAGACAGATTAGAGATGGAATTTTTTTTCGCTAATTTTTCTTTTTTTAGTCTTTTTGAGATTTATGACAACTAGCTAAAGTTGAAGTCCTAATAATGCGCATTGTTCCCAGCATAACAAAAGATTTCGTTCCTAAAAAATCGAATTCAGTTTAGAATTAAAGTGGTAAATTCTTTTTGGTTCTAAAATCATATGCTTGGCCAAGAGTATGTATTCGAATGAAAATAGTTCTTTTTGGTTCTAAGCCAAGAGTATGTATTTGAATGAAAATAGTTTTTTCAGTATTCCAAAGGCAGGCTATTTTCAGAAAACTTAATTACATACGACGAGAAGTTGGAGGGTGGAAAGAAATCAATCTTTGGACTTTGGCTGGGAGTATGTTTGGCTGGCACGGACACGATGGCTTGCTGTGGAAGCATAAGGGCACTCAGCTGCTTCCCGTAGCAGCAGCCTGCGCACACCAAGACACCTTTCCTTCCAGATGTAGGCTGTCTTCCTTGCTCGTTCGCTTGCCTGCTTGTTTCCTGGCTTGCTTCCTTTCTTTTCTTGCCTCCTTTCTCTCTCTCTCTCTCTCTCTCTCTACATCCCTCCTTTCCTTTGCTTCCTTCTGTCGCTTGGAGGGCTCGCAACACACACACACACACACACACAACACAACAACACACAACACACGCACACACGCACACAACACACACACACACACACACACATACAAACATATAAACGCACATACACACACCATACAGGCAGAAGCCTTATGAGCAACCAATCATATGGCCATTTGCATCCGTAAAACGCTATTCGTATTTGTGCCTTTTTGTTGTGAGACAGAGAAAGAACCACGTGGAATGATTGGAAAATAGAAAACTATACGGCCCTGTATGTTTTGTGCGTGTGGCTATGCGACCTGTGTCAAGTCCTGTGGCGTGCGAATGCAGCTGCAGGCCGCGCCGTGCATCGTGGCCAAATACTATGTGCGCTGGCCCTGCGCCAGGATTGATTGATTGATGGTAGATAGATGGGTGGGTAGGTAGGCAGGTAGGTAATCTATCTATCTATCTATCTATCTATCTATCTATCTATCTATCTATCTATCTATCTATCTATCTATCTATCTATCTATCTATCTATCTATCCGGGGGGCTAGGCACGCGGGCAAATCTTAAAGCTATGTTCTTGCTCGCACATCCACACCCCCTTACAGCCCTGCACCAGCTGTGTTTCAGATTTGTCGCAGCTGGTGCAGCGTGACTGGTCAGGGCTGATGACTACCCTTCGTGGGCGCTTGATACACTCTCAAACTGTTCGGGAAAGCACCAAGAGCCTTCGATACTGCGACCTGCGGGAAACCGCAAGATGCACCAGGCGAGGTAACGCTCGTCGGACGGTAAAAACTCGAAGGATAGATATGGCCACGCAGGGAATACAAGTAACCCGCAGCCAAGTCCCTTCTTGCAGGGCTACCCCGCGCACGGCTCCTAATCGGTTGACTACCGCTGCTCCGCTAAGCGGACCCGGTAGTCATCCGTCCCTGCTGTCCAGTGGTAGCCTGGGAAATGGGAAGGTTCAGAGACTAGACGGGAGTGAAATGTTTCTGTGTGTGGGTAGGCAGATAAGCAGGGAAATCTTAAGGTATAGTCCGGGCGCCACGAAAGTGGTCGCCTTGGATGAAGCTCGAGGGTTAGTGTACCCCTCGGGCCCGAGCCTTAGCGGGGCACGTGATCATTGACACGTGTCTGGAATCAGTCTGAGCCTGCACATTTCCGGGGCCTAGTGCCAATGTCCAGCCACCAAC
>WBZZ01000904.1:147500-155000 GCA_019918135.1 Paulinella micropora | reverse complement strand
ACCGGCCCGTCTGGAAGTGTTGGAACTGCCCTTGCGGGGGTGTCATTAGAGCTTATCGTCAATTCTTCGTACTCCCCTCACGGGTGAGACGATGGAGGCGCATGTGCAGAAATGCATCAGCCATTGACAGAGAAGCACTATTATTATTATTATTATTATTATTATTATTATTATTATTATTATTATTATTATTATTATTATTATTACTTGGAGTGTTGACTGTGACATATTTGAGGGAAATCCCGATGAAAAAACCTAGTCACACTTGCTAAACAGAGTTCCAGCCCAATGGCCTCAAGGCGTTAAACTGTGACGCCAACTCATAACCCTTTGGTGGTAGATGCTGGGGAGGAGGGTCGTTGCGCGCGTAAAAGATCTTAAACTCCGCATATGCTGGTTGATAGCCCAGGACCCAGCAGACACCAGATTGTTATGGGTGGGGTTTCGAGGCAGCTCTAGCAACCGCGCTTGGTGTATGCACTTGCACATTCGGTGACGTCTTGCAAGAGGTTGCTGGGACTGCGGAATAACCTCGGCTTAGTGCAGTCTTGCCCTCAGGAGCTCCATCGGTGGCCCCGATCATCAGGCGAGAGACTGACACGGGGGGGTGGAGGACCTCGAACAAGGGTATTGGAGGCTTATGTCCGTTGAGGATATGCCATTAGCTGCATCAGTACGCCTCAGATATAGTATTATTATTATTGTTTTTATTGTTATTATTGTTATTAATGTTATTATTATTATTATTATTATTATTATTATTATCATTATTATTATTATTATTATTTGGACACCGTGATAGCCCAGTGGTCAAGTTCTACCATCTGGGCCCTGTCGCCAGTTCGATTCCCGTCGGTGCCACCAGTATTTTCATTGAACATACCGCTCCGTCTGGACCAGTATTTTCATTGAACATACCGGTCCGTCTGCAAGTGTTGGAACTGCCCTTGCGGGGGTGTCATTAGAGCTTATCGTCAATTCTTCGTACTCCCCTCACGGGTGAGACGATGGAGGCGCATGTGCAGAAATGCATCAGCCATTGACAGAGAAGCACTATTATTATTATTATTATTATTATTATTATTATTATTATTATTATTATTATTATTATTGGCACCGCGATAGCCCAGTGGTCAAGTTCAATACCATCTGGGACCTGTCACCAGTTCGATTCCCATCGGTGCCAGTATTTTCAAAGTGTGTTCTTTGAAGGTATTGGTCTGTCTGGAAGGCTTGGAGCTGCCCTGGGGGGTTGTCAGTAGAGCTATCGGTCAAACCTTTGTACTCCCCTCGCGGGTGAGACGATGAAGGCTCATGTGTAGATTTGCATCCGCCATTGACAGAGAAGCACTATTATTATTATTATTATTATTATTATTATTATTATTATTATTATTATTATTATTATTATTATTATTATTATTATTATTGAGAGGACACCGTGATAGCCCAGTGGTCAAGTTCTACCATCTGGGCCCTGTCGCCAGTTCGACTCCCGTCGGTGCCACCAGTATTTTCATTGAACATACCGGTCCGTCTGGAAGTGTCGGAACTGCCCGTGCGGGGGTGTCATTAGAGCCTATCGTCAATTCTTCGTACTCCCCTCACGGGTGAGACGATGGAGGCGCATGTGCAGAAATGCATCAGCCATTGACAGAGAAGCACTATTATTATTATTATTATTATTATTATTATTATTATCATTTTGGGGGGCACCAATACATGGTTGGGTGTCACCGCCACACGGCGGGGTTGGGGCCGTTGGCAGCTTGTTATGAGGGGTACATAATCAGTGTTCCACTGATTCATGAGACGGAAACTTTACTGAGAGAAGCTCTCTCACCACGCTCACGGCTCTTGGCTCGGGGTGGCCTCTGGTATCACTCGGGGTGCGGGGGGTGGGGGTTATCTGAGGGAGGGGGTTGGGCTCAGTGGGTCACTGGACAGGTTGGTTAACTAAACTACTGTCGGTATGAGTGGGAATGAAGGCGACAGGCTCCACACATTTCCACAAGCCTTGAAATCACTCAACTGCCACAGTAGCGACTGCCTGGACGCGAGGCTCCTGACTCACCCTCTCTCCCAGAACCCCTCGTGCTCACTTTGCGGATGCCATGGGGATGCTCTGGCGGAGGGTCGGGACGTGTTGGGTGCATGTGACCGGGCCTGTCACTTAGTGTTCTCGGTAGATGACTCTTTTGTAGCTTCTATCGGACGCAGGGTGGCTTGCCACGACACCTCAATGATGCATAGTACGTCACGTCTCTGACCTGGTTACGGGGGCGGGTAACTGAGGCGGGTTCCTGAAGGCTGGTTACGGAAGCTATGTTATTGTTGTTGGGTTCCTGGCTGCTATGTTATTGTTGTTGGGTTCCTGGCTGCTATGTTATTGTTGTTGGGTTCCTGGCTGCTATGTTATTGTTGTTGGGTTCCTGGCTGCTATGTTATTGTTGTTGGGTTCCTGGCGGCGTACATGTTTATGCTTTTTTAAGGGTTGAGCTTTAAATAACCCCACTCGGGTCTTCTTTTATCGAGCTCACCACTCGGTGGATGGAGGCCTGGGGTAGACTTATACGATGTTTTTGATGCTAGGTTCCGTCTCCAGGGATTCGACTGGCATCGCTGCTTTGCCTCACCGCACTGCCTCACCCACACATCCACGCTGGCACACTGTTTCTCCTCTTGCTCTTGTACCTATGTCGCACACAGCTATGAGCTCACGCCGATGAGTGGTTGTGACGAGGTGCACCCAGCTGGATTGCGGGCGAGCCACGGCGGCCTCGCTCTCGCTCGCTCTCTCTCTCTCTCTCTCTCTCTCTCTCTCTCTCTCTTTTTTTTTTTTTTTTTTTTTTTTTTTTTTTTTTTTTTTTTTTTTTTTTTTTTTTTTTTTTTTTTTTGTTTTTTTTTTTTTGTTGTTGTTGTTGCTTTGCTTTGCTTTGCTTTGGGCGAGGCCTAGCTTTCACATGGGCGGGCTGAGCCTATGAGGGGCGCACGATAAGCGTTCCATTGATTTATGAGACGGGTCCAATTACTGAGAGTAACTCATGTGAGTTGCTCATCATACTCATGGCTCTTGGCTCGGGGTGGCCTCTGGAATCACAAGGGGTGGGCACTGGGGGAGGGGGTTGTGTTCAGAGGGTCACCGCGAAGGATGGTCAACCAAACTACTGTCGGTCGGAGTTTGTACGAAGGCGAGAGGCCCTACACCTTACCACAAGCCTTGAAACGACTAAATGACCAAAGTAACGACGGACCGGAGCGGGGCTCCTGGCTCACCCTCTCTCTCAGCACTCTTCGTGCTCATCCTGCGGATGCCATGGGGTTGCTCTGGCGGAGGGTTATGGGGTGGTGGGTACACGTGCACGGGCCTGTCACTCTGTGCTCTCGGTAGATGACTCACTTGCAGCGTTTATCGGACGCAGGGTGGTTTGCCACGACACCTACCTCGATGATGCACAGCGGGTCTGCCTCGTGCCTGGTTACGGATGCAGGTGAGTGTTTGTGTGTATTCCTATACATACGTACACGTATGCTTTTTAAGGGTTGAGCTTTAAATAACCCCACCTGGGTCCTCATTTATCGAGTTTACAACTCGATCAATGCGGCACCGGGGTCCCATACCACTTATGTCAGGTTCTTATGCGAAGAGCGCGGCCGCTAGTGCTGGCCCTATGGGTCAAGGCGGTAATCCTTCAGGTTTAGACGTTCCCCGTGGGAGTGCGCCTGCGGGTGGCGATGGCTACTCGGCCGGGGTGGGGTGGTCGAGGGCTCGCGTACCTGACGGGCAACCTGAATCACGTAGAGCCAGCAATCCTGCTGCATCTCGATCACCCTCCCCAACCTCGGAAGAGAAGTCACGTCCGGAAAGGTCTGGTCACGGCGTGTGGCAAGCGGTACCGCCACCGAGGAGGTGGCGGAGGAAGGTACGAAATGAGCTGGATAAGAGATGTTGCATAGTATGGGGGCTATCGCATGTCTCTCAGACAGTGGTCATGGCGCGAGAGCTCCGAATTCTCGGTCTCGGGGAAGTCGAGGTGGAATTCGCGGGCAGAGGTAGTGGGCGACATTTGCGGATTAAATGTGCGTCTTGTGAGGAGGCGGAGAAGATGGTGCGGCTGCTGCGGGAGCGTAAGTTCTTCACGGGAAAGGTTCACGTTGCGACGGGTAGGACTTTCCGGGAAAGAGAGAAGCAGCGGGCTGCACGGGGGGGTGCCCAGTATGTAGAGATGCAGAGGGAGCTTCGCAAGCAGGGATTTGGCTACTGGGTGCTCGACGTGGAAGTCGACGAGCCCCAGGGCGAAGCCTCAAGCGGTGAATCTCCCTTGGCGGAGTGGGGCGGGATGCGGGAGCTGGAGGAGCTGGGGCGGAGGGTGCAGGATGGGCCGTGGAGGGTGGCGGAGGGCTCCAGGCGGGCTCAACCGAAGCGCAGGCATCGGCATCAGCTTCGTTCTTCCCAATTTGTGAAAGGCTTCCCACTGAGGGTGGCCTCACATAATTGGCAAGGCAAAGTGGGTGCGGATAGCCCAGGCTTTGGGGAATGGCCGGAGCACTACAAGGAGCGAGGCTGGGTGATCGTCGGAGTCCAGGAGCACAACCTATCGTCGCAGAAGGTGGAGAAGCTCCAAGTCGACGGCTTCGCAGTCCTCGGCAAAGCGGCTGCAACTGGTGCGGGCTCGCGTCTCTTGGGGGGAGTCTTGACGTTGGTGGCCAACTATCTGGCACCGTGCGCTACCATTGTACAGGCGCCTGTTCCACACCCACAGCAATTGTGGGTGAGGCTGTCGTCTGGGAGCGCGACGGCGTCGGATGTGTTCGTCGGCAACGGCTACTTCCCCCAAGAAAATCAACGAGAGGAATCTATTGCAGCCTATGAGGCGTGGCAGGCGGCCGTCTCCTACTTCGCCACCAAAGGTCATGTGGTTACGGTTGGTGATGCTAATGCTAAGCTGGGGCCCGCCAGAATAGCGCGGGAGGAGGGAGTGGTGGGCCTCTTTGGCGAGATAGATGGGAGGGGTAGAGGGGTTAGGAGTGAGAATGGTGAGTTGCTGGCTGCGATGCTTGTTGCCACGGGGTTGCGCAATCTCAGTGGGTTTTCGCAACCACGGGGGGACAAATATTGGTGGTCTAGGCAGGAAAATGTAGGTGGACGAAGGCATCTGCTGGATTACATCTGCGTCTCTTCCGAGCTGGCGGAGGAGGCAAGCTTCGGCGTCGACGAGGTAGACCTTGATACCGACCACAAAGCTGTGTGGGCGGAACTGGTCTGGGGGGGACAGCCACCCCCCAAAAAGCAGGTAAATAGGTACAAAGCATTCAAGGCAGAGCGCTTGATAGGCAGGGTAGTTGAGGGTAAGGAGAGTGAGCTGTCTAAGCTTAGGTTGAAGTACGACGAGACCTTTGCAGCTGGTATATCGGGGCTGTTGCCAGATGGCCTCCCAGATCTATCAGCAGTGGAGGACCCGGATGAGCTTCAGCAGGAGGTAGATAGGTCGCTAGCTTAGTGGTCCGAGCTTTCACGGGCGCAGCCGTGAAGGTCTTGGGAGTTCGGGTGATTAGGCCAGGGTTTACTAATGCATGGTTTGATGAGAGTCTTAGGGAAGCGATTGCGCGACGGAGAGAGGCATACGGCCTCTGGCGAAGGAATGAGGCCAACCGAGAGGCCTGGCAAAGATATAAAGAAGCGAGGAAGGCGGTCAGAAGGTTATGCAAGGAGAAGAAGGAGCAAGCGTGGAAGCGGGTCCAGAATGACACCGCTGCCAACTTCAGGAGCGCTACCATGGCCACGTACTGGAAGCTGTCAAAGCGTTTGGGCGGGGTTCGGCGGTCGAACGCTTCTGCTCCTGTTCGGAAGCCCGATGGCACTCTGGCATGCACACTCCGGGAAAAACTACAAGAATGGGAAGAATACCGCCGACGTATGGTGGTCCCCAAAGAAAACCAGTTTTTGGAGGATGCATGTGTAGAGGAAGTCGGTTCTGATGAGGAAGCAGCGCGGATTGAGCCCGAGCGGAAGGCCCGCGAAACCTTCCAGTATAACGACAACCTGCGCGACCAATTCGAGGCCATGGCGCAAGCCGAGGAGATCCGGACTGAGACGGGCCCGCTGGACTATGATTACACCGAGAAGGAAGTGGAGCTCTGCCAGGAAAATCTCCAGAATCACAAAGCGTGCTCACCGGATAAGATCAAGAACGAGATGCTCAAGTACGGAGGCACGCGGATTGTGAGCTTTCTGGTGCGCTTCTTCAACTGGTTGAAATCGTGCGAATACACCCCCAGCGACTGGGGCAAAGCGATTATCGTCAACATCCCAAAAGGAGGCGACCCAACCGATCCGGAAAATTGGAGAGACATCGCGATTCTGAGCTGTCTGGGTAAGATGTATCTGTCCCTTATGGCGGCGAGGCTTACGGCTTTCATCGATCAGCCGGGCAGGCTTCGCCCAGAGCAGGGTGGGTTCCGGCCAAAACGTAGTACGGGGGACCAGATTTTTGTCCTTAAGGAGCGTCTGCGCCTTAGACAACAAGCTGGCCTCCGTTCTTTCGTTTTGTTCGTGGATCTGAGAAAGGCATTCCCTACGGTTTGGCGGGCCGGGTTGTTTCAGAGGCTAACCCAGATGGGGGTACAGGGCAAGTTCTATCGCATTCTGCGGCGTTTTTACCGAAGAACGTCATCGCGAGTGCTAGTCGATGGCGAACTCACTGGTGAAGTGCTGGAAGAGATGGGAGTTCAGCAAGGGTCGCCGTTGTCACCGTCGCTGTTCAACGTCTTCATTGATGAGCTAACAGTCCGAATCGCGAAAGAGTTGGAGATCGAGGACCTCAACCGCATCGAAGACATACGGACCCTGCTTTACGCCGACGACGTTGCGGTAATTGCGCATAGTGTCACGGAGCTTCAACAGATTGTAAATGTCGTGGCGACATTCGTGGAGGACTATCGGCTTGAAATCAACCTGAAACCGGGCAAGACGGAAGTCATGCCGATATACGGGCACGCCAAGTCAAAAAAGTCGCCCCCATGCGTGAGGTTCCGGGGCAAGGTTCTCAACGTCACCGACCACTACAAATACCTGGGAGTTCTGCTCACGGACACCCTCTCCGATAAACCGCAAGCGAAGCGGGCGGCGGAAATCACTGTAGCGGGAACGGCTGCCTGCTACCCCCTCTGGATTGCCCATGAAGTTCCAGCGCGTCTTCGGCTGATGAATTGGCAGCAAATGGTTGGCGCAAAGTTGCTTTACGCATCGGCTTTTTGGGATCTGCCGGGCGCCAACAAGCTGAGTAAGCTGGAGGGCGCGTTGGTAGCGCCCCTGCGGGTCATCTTGGGTGTTGGTACGCGCACAAGCGGCTGCATCACCAGGGGTTTAGGCCGCACGCCGAGTTTTAGCATCCTTGCCAAGGCGGCCCGGCTTCGGTTCCTAGGGCGCATCGAGTTACTGGGCAACACAGCGCTAACACGCAGGCTTTACAACACGGGTCGGTGCAAATGGAAGGAAGA
>WBZZ01000904.1:90000-140000 GCA_019918135.1 Paulinella micropora | reverse complement strand
CATACATACATACATACATACATACGTACATACATACATACGTACATACATACATACATACATACATACATACATACATACACATATACATACATACATAACATACATACAAACATACGTACGTACGTACATACATACATACATACATACATAGTGCATTCCTGTTGAACGACGATGTGATGCAACTAGCTGAACAGCTCCCTGATCACCGCCTTTCTCTCGTCCTCACTCCAAACGACTGACCTTTACCGCCTCCCCCCCAAACCACCTTCATCATCACTATCACCACCACGAGACATTACAATTTTTCAGTTTCTTCAGTGCAATGACTAATAACGTTGACTTCAAGCGCTTCTGCAGCTACTACTTGTTTCCAACCCTGTGCCTCGGCTCTTTAGAAAGTTCGTTTATGCGAGTCCTTTTTTTAATTGACCTACCGTACAAGTCGTAACAAGCAGAAATGGGCAGCGAACGAAACGTTTGTATAGTTCATTCTGCTTAAGAACTAGCAAAAGCTGGATGTGTTACGTGAACTTTGCCGAGAATGACTGTCGACATTCAAGAGGCAAAATTGTTCGCATTGAAACTCATTTTTCTCAATGAAGATTTGAGGTACGAAAAATGCAGAGCACACCGTTTGAAAGCTTTTAACCTGTACATACATACATACATACATACATACATACATACATACTTAAATACATACAGACGTACATACGTACATACAAACAAACATACAAACAAACAAACATACATACATACATACATACAAACATACACACATACATACATACATGCATACATACGTACGTACATACATTCATTATACATACATACATACATTTTCCTCTTACGCTTTCCACTTATTCCTACTAGTGGCCAACATTTTATTATTGAACTGAAGTGTTTGCGTTAATAATAATAATAACAATAATAATAATAATAATAATAATAATAATAATAATAATAATAATAATAATAATGATAATAATAGTGTATCTCCTGCCAATTGCTGAGCCAAAAGGCCATGTGCATCCAGTCCTCCATTCCATAAGGAAAGTCTCCACACCAATCGGTGGAATAAAGGAAGTGACGGCATAGAACATTACTCTAGGAGCTTTATACCAATCAGCCCATGGAAAGGACCGATGGCCTATGTACTCCCTAATGATAATAATAATAATGATAATAATAATAGTGCTTCTCTGTCAATGGCTGATGCATTTCTGCACATGCGCCTCCATCGTCTCACCCGTGAGGGGAGTACGAAGAATTGACGATAAGCTCTAATGACACCCCCGCAAGGGCAGTTCCAACACTTCCAGACGGGCCGGTATGTTCAATGAAAATACTGGTCCAGAAATGGACCGGTATGTTCAATGAAAATACTGGTGGCACCGACGGGAATCGAACTGGCGACAGGGCCCAGATGGTGGAACTTGACCACTGGGCTATCACGGTGTCCATGATAATAATAATAATAATAATAATAATAATAATAATAATAATACTATATCTGAGGCGTACTGATGCAGCTAATGGCATATCCTCAACGGACATAAGCCTCCAATACCCTTGTTCGAGGTCCTCCACCCCCCCCGTGTCAGTCTCTCGCCTGATGATCGGGGCCACCGATGGAGCTCCTGAGGGCAAGACTGCACTAAGCCGAGGTTATTCCGCAGTCCCAGCAACCTCTTGCAAGACGTCACCGAATGTGCAAGTGCATACACCAAGCAAGCGCGGTTGCTAGAGCTGCCTCGAAACCCCACCCATAACAATCTGGTGTCTGCTGGGTCCTGGGCTATCAACCAGCATATGCGGAGTTTAAGATCTTTTACGCGCGCAACGACCCTCCTCCCCAGCATCTACCACCAAAGGGTTACGAGTTGGCGTCACAGTTTAACGCCTTGAGGCCATTGGGCTGGAACTCTGTTTAGCAAATGTGACTAGGTTTTTTCATCGGGATTTCCCTCAAATATGTCACAGTCAACACTCCAAGGCAGATTTACTATATCTGAGGCGTACTGATGCAGCTAATGGCATATCCTCAACGGACATAAGCCTCCAATACCATTGTTCGAGGTCCTCCACCCCCCCGTGTCAGTCTCTCGCCTGATGATCGGGGCCACCGTGCACTAAGCCGAGGTTATTCCGCAGTCCCAGCAACCTCTTGCAAGACGTCACCGAATGTGCAAGTGCATACACCAAGCAAGCGCGGTTGCTAGAGCTGCCTCGAAACCCCACCCATAACAATCTGGTGTCTGCTGGGTCCTGGGCTATCAACCAGCATATGCGGAGTTTAAGATCTTTTACGCGCGCAACGACCCTCCTCCCCAGCATCTACCACCAAAGGGTTATGAGTTGGCGTCACAGTTTAACGCCTTGAGGCCATTGGGCTGAATAATAATAATAATAGTGCTTCTCTGTCAATGGCTGATGCAAATCTGCACATGCGCCTCCATCGTCTCACCCGTGAGGGGAGTATGAAGAATTGACGATAGGCTCTAATGACACCCCCGCACGGGCAGTTCCAACACTTCCAGACGGACCGGTATGTTCAATGAAAATACTGGTGGCATCGACGGGAATCGAACTGGCGACAGTGCCAGATGGTAGAACTTGACCACTGGGCTATCACGGTGTCCATAATAATAATAATAATAATAATAATAATAATAATAATAGTGCTTCTCTGTCAATGGCTGATGCATTTCTGCACATGCGCCTCCATCGTCTCACCCGTGAGGGGAGTACGAAGAATTGACGATAGGCTCTAATGACACCCCCGCAAGGGCAGTTCCAACACTTCCAGACGGACCGGTATGTTCAATGAAAATACTGGTCCAGACGGAGCGGTATGTTCAATGAAAAAACTGGTGGCACCGACGGGAATCGAACTGGCGACAGGGCCCAGATGGTAGAACTTGACCACTGGGCTATCACGGTGTCCATAATAATAATAATAATAATAATAATAATAATAATAATAGTGCTTCTCTGTCAATGGCTGATGCATTTCTGCACATGCGCCTCCATCGTCTCACCCGTGAGGGGAGTACGAAGAATTGACGATAGGCTCTAATGACACCCCCGCAAGGGCAGTTCCAACACTTCCAGACGGACCGGTATGTTCAATGAAAATACTGGTCCAGACGGACCGGTATGTTCAATCAAAATACTGGTGGCACCGACGGGAATCGAACTGGCGACAGGGCCCAGATGGTAGAACTTGAAATAATAATAATAATAATAATAATAATAATAATAATAATAGTGCTTCTCTGTCAATGGCTGATGCATTTCTGCACATGCGCCTCCATCGTCTCACCCGTGAGGGGAGTACGAAGAATTGACGATAAGCTCTAATGACACCCCCGCAAGGGCAGTTCCAACACTTCCAGACGGGGGCCGGTATGTTCAATGAAAATACTGGTCCAGACGGATCGGTATGTTCAATGAAAATACTGGTGGCACCGACGGGAATCGAACTGGTGACAGGGCCCAGATGGTAGAACTTGACCACTGGGCTATCACGGTGTCCAAAATAATAATAATAATAATAATAATAATAATAATACAATAATAATAATATAATATAATATAATATAATATAATATAATATAATATAATATAATATAATATAATAATAGTCGCTGAAATAGTAGTAGTAAAAAAAAAAAAAAAAAAAAAAAAAAAAAACATTTTCAGAGCTTGGTCTACGAAACTTCAAGCAAGCGTCTTCAATTATTAAAAGTCGTTCAGTAGGGGAAAACATCTTTCGATTTTCTTCAGTAGTGGAATTTTCAATTATTGTCACCGTCCCTAACATATGCTAAGAATTACCACTAATTTTACTTCTGCCTTTTTACCCTTAACTCAATATTAATAACTCCTCAGTTGAGTCAAAAAATTACGGACGCGCGTCTTGGTGTTCAGTTAGATCATTTCAGTCTACGATTGCCTGCACGAAGACCGGCCGCCCGGCCGATATCAGTTTGTTTTTATTCGATGTCCACTTGTAGCCGCTCAGCTGGTTACGGATTCAGCTTTCTCAACGTGGCCGCGGGCACCCCTGATCAATCTTTGTTGCACTCGTCCAGATTGACTTCCGGAATGCTTTGAAAGCCACGCTCGTCTCGCCGCTTGGCCTCACTGTGATAGCCACACTGCAATGCCGATTCTGCTTATTAATCATATATATCAGTGTTTTTCACATGCTTCCTCATGGTCGGGCTGCTCAGAGTCTTGGTATTCTGCGGGGGGGGCTCAGCAGCATAGCCTTCAAAATGTTACTAAAATGCTCGAGTGCAGATGTGTGTCCAACGCATCCGAGTCAGCGAGGCGCTACATACTGTTAGGTAATAGATCAGTACTAGTAACAAAGACAGTGGCATTAACCGTCCTAATATCTCCATGTATTTAACCGGGTTATGCGGTTAGATCCCGTGTCAGAACAATCATTGTCATTCCATCTTTGTGAACGGAGCGTGTATATCTGCTCCCACAAAGTGGGTCCAGATATAACTCCTTGAGGAACCATTAAATCTCAGTGACTTAAATATCCAAAAATATAAGGTGACCAAACTTGTTTCTGGATTTTTTTTACCTTTATTAATTATTTACACTTGGGTTTGCTATGACAATTTCCTTTTTACTCTAGCAATTCCTTTTTTACCTATATCAACTCGTAACTTTTCTCACTTGCCGTGCTATTTTTCCTTCCACTCTAATCCAGTTACATCCGCTACCACACAATATAAACCGACTTTCCACCACAGAAATTTTCCTCAGAAACCTTCTTCTTGAGCACAGCTCATATGCATTGCAGACCACACACTTTGCCCTCTACCTAGCCCTTGCCCTTTCCACTATCCAGCCCTAGTACTAATCAGTAGTAATCTTATGCAAAGGGGTGAGCACGGTCTTTCGTGGTCCGGTAAACCTCTGTTAATAAATAAGTATTTCTGAAAGTTAAATCTGCATCCTTGCCCTGATTAGGGTTCGGGATTCGACACGTCTGTGCAACCAGACCGCCTACGATGAGCAATCATCGCAGAGACAACCCTTCGTGCCCTGGTGACAGCCCTGGTGACAGCTCAAGGAACTGCAACTCTATGAACTCAAGCCAACGACGTCACGACATGGACAGTAGAAGGAGCAGATCCAACTCCCCATGCCTTTCATACCGCAGAAGAAGGTCAAGCTCCCCACGTCACGACTACCAGCAACGACACGACCAACACGACAACCAACGATACAACAATGAACAACCTCGAGGACGTAGCCCTGAACGACGACACCAACGCTCACACTCAGGCAAACAACGCTCCCCACAGACCCCTAGACGCAACCCGTATGACAACAACAAGCCACGAACCCGTGACGAAGGACAGCAACGCAACATACCAGTCAACCTCACATCAAAGCTCCAAAAGAAGCTACGAAACTGACCCTTGTGTCTCGCCACGACAGCAAGCTCAAACTCACTCTCGCTCTCAATCAGCCTCCACACCAGCAACAACCCCCAAGAAAAGGGACTATGATGTTTTCAACCCCCTACACGTCATCCTATCTGAAGAACTTGTCTCGTCACGAGGAGGGACAGAAGAACAGACAATTGCAACAACGACAACAACGTGGACGCAACAAATACCCATCCTCACCGCTGCACTATGATCGTATGGCTACTCTGGATGTTTGCCACACTACACTCCTAATGCAATTCACCAATGGACAGGCAGGTCAATGGAAGTACAGCTTACTCTCTCGTGGTCAGAAAATTGAGTTTGGAGCGGAGAGCAATCAAGAGGCCAGAAAGATGAGAAACGTGTTAATGCATGGCTACAGACTACTGAAACCAAGACTACCCCCGGCCCCCGCCCTGCACTCCGTATCCCCTTCTATGGTGGTGCACACCGTGCTTATTGAAACCCTTCTCTCACAAGTACCAGACAGCTCCACTAACAAAACCAAACGTGCGGCTCTAAACATGGTAATGATTGAAGCGGCTAGAGCAGGACACATAAAAACACCTGAAGATTTAAACCTTCAATGCATCTCTTTCGCTGGTATGATCTATTTGCTTACTAAGAATGGATACTGGTCTTGGAAACTGGCAGCACACCTATACGATCGACTGCACATTGTGCACGCCTCCACTGACCACGAAGCTGGCGTTGAGGCGGGTGAAGCCCTTACTGCCACCGAGATCAAACGCCACTCCTACTTCTCCAAAATCTCCAGCCTCTGGTTGAGACCCTCCGCAAATCCGTGAAACAATAACAACAATGATTCACTGGAAGATGGGAGGACCACTCAATGACTGCCTAGCTAAAGCACTCCTTTCCATGCTTACCTATATTGAGACACATTATAAAGACGCTGGCTGCATTTCTGCAAACTATCGTCAAATCCCCGTAAATCCTCTAATGTCACGGAAGCCACAGCCATCAAAAACCACTGACTCGCCGACATCGTTGGAACGCCAACCTGCCCCAGTGATACGCAAACGTGGAGACCGCCCTACTCAATCTAGCATCGACAAGCCAAAAAAGAAGAGCAAGACAGACTCCACTACTGAGACAACAGCAACCAAAACCAGCCTCCAGAGAACATTTACTGTGATAAAAAAACGGGAAATGCAACAACAACAAACTGAGCACACCAACTCAGCGGAACAAGAGTCACAATCTACCAGCTCATCGGGGTTCCCCCTAAAACTACATCAAGATCAAAACTCACCTACTCATGTCTCTATTACTGACAGCCCTAGCTATGAAACTGCAACTAATAACACTCTCTTGCCCTTTGTTTGTTGCTCTCGCTCCTCTAGTCAGACATCTACACAACCTCCTCCCCTGGCAGCAAAAGCAACTGTAGTTGAACAAGAAGAAGAGGTAGAATTGGAAGCAGAAGAAGAAGAAGACGAAGAAGAAGAAGAAGAAGAAGAAGAAGAAGAAGAAGAAGAAGAAGAAGAAGAAGAAGAAGAAGAAGAAGAAGAAGAAGAAAAAGAAGAGGAAGATCAACCGGCGGTCCCCCCTGCTCATATGCGCAATGCCCATGCCCTACTCTACCCACCTAAACCTCTGCCCCTTACTAAGATCTCAGCCTACTATACCTCTAGTGACCCTCTTGATGATGATGACCCAGATCTAGAAGAACGAGCGGATAATGGCAGCCTAGTCTATACCGTGCCCTAGGCTATGACCCGAAGACCTGAACACCTCCGTCTCTCTCGGAGACAAGCCCGGCTGCAGGCGAGGTCACTGCTTAACACAATCGACTTCTCTAACCTACCCATGCCTCGAGCTATGGCCGCCGCAAGGCTGTCAAGGAATGGAAAGTAGGCGACACAGCCTCCGTCTACCGCCCCAAACCTTCCAAACAAGGCATTCCGGCCTCTTCCGTTCTCCAGTTCGACGGCCCCTACACCATCGTTGAGCAGGTCAGCTCCAACAGCTTCAAGCTGCGCCACCTCTGAGTCAAGACCAACAAGATATTGAAGCGCATCGACCGCTCACATCTCGCCCCGTACACTGCGCCCACTGATGGCATCGCCCCGCTCAACACGGTCGCAGTGGATAACTACGATGACGACTCTGTCAACTACACAACCGGCGAAGTCGTTGCATTCATCGACCGAGACCAGATTAAACTTGGCATCGCTTTGGATGAGGATCCAGAGAACGAGGAAAAGGAGCTCGTACTTCACCAACTCGGTACGACCTCGGCTACCAACCCTCTTTCGTCCCATCTACGAAGACACGGAGGACAAGACTATCATCCAGCGCTGGGGCAAGCCCTTAGCCACCTGCAAGCCCCTCCTCTTCGACACCACCAATGATCAAGCTTTATGTTGTTCATCGCCACATTGAGTGGCGCGCCTTCAAGAACAACAAAGACAAAGGCCGACTCCCCGCCAACGTTCTTAAACGTCTTCCAGGCCCCATCATCACCGGCGAAACCTTCCCACTGCACATCTTCCAGAAAGGTAAGCAGGCAACATCGAAGGAATTTCACCCCATCGCTCTCAAGTGGGTTTTACTCATCGTATCGGCTTCACCCGCCACCGCCCAGCGCTTTTCCCACTTGGCCCGCCATCGTCCCTAGTCAAGCTACGCCACGACCAGAGTATCCCTGTAAGTCCTTCATCGCCTCTTATGCCTGCATGTCAACGATCATTCTCATCGAACCTGAACACCTCAGTGATTATATCGGCACGGCATAATTCGTGCCTTAAACTTGGTTCATCTCGGCTGTGCGATATTGTACATGGCCACCTAGCTTCCTACGGCTCGACGTCAGCTCCCCGATATCAACGCATCGCTACTGTGCCTCAATTGTCTCAGTTCCGCTTCCGCATCCCGATATCCGGCCCCGGCTGATCTCCGTCTGCAATGCGCTACACATCGACACAAGGCTTCTTTTTCATCAGGCTTCCCCTGAGGCTCACGGTTTAAAGAAACACATTTTTCTCTTTTCTCCTTTTCCTTTTAGCAAGACACGTGACTGACCCATCGTTAGTCACTCATTCTGTATGCAACTCTACTCAACCGTTAGGGAGGGGAGCTATCAGACTGAGCACTTTCACGACCGGCCAAAATCACTACCGTTGACTTTTCACTGTTTTTGAACGGCACGTTAGATTCTCTTCTGCACGACGTTGTGACTTCACAAACTAGTTTTCGATTTCGTTCAGAAATGATTTCAAACGATCAAGTCAAAGTTCTTTTTAGCAAAGATTAACTATTGCCTTTTTCCCACCCTATTGCATTTCCCCATGATTTCCAGTGAAACACGCACGTTGCGGTAAATTTGTGGACAAGTTAACAAGAGTAACGGAAAACATGTTAGTCATAGCTATTTCAATTTAATTGACCGTTACTTGGATAGTTGATTTGTCAATAGGCCGGACAGTCAATAATAGCAATGTTAACTGAAAATGCGACAGACCAGCACCTAAGTTAGTCAGTTTGTGACGTGGAAGTCAAAGAGTCAGTTCTTCTATATATACGAGTTATTAAAGTGCGTTTCCATACTGCGTGATAGTCTTGCTAGGTAGCCCGGATAGATCCTGAAAGGGATCGGTAAAGGTTCCACGATTGGTAGCTTCCCAAAGGTTATGAGCCTTGGAACTGAGAAAAGAATGGGTTTAAAGCAAGAGTACATCCCGCAGTTGGATGGTACCACTCGGAATTATTCCGACTTCTGT
This sequence comes from Paulinella micropora, assembly GCA_019918135.1. NCBI lineage: Eukaryota > Cercozoa > Imbricatea > Euglyphida > Paulinellidae > Paulinella > Paulinella micropora. The sequence continues at coordinate 130,789 of WBZZ01000904.1, read as the reverse complement.
TACAAGCTAGTGAACTATGTCAAAGGCATTAGTGCCTGGCATGGTGAGTGTGTTACGCTGGCATTTGATGACCCAGCAAAAGCAAAGGCTAAATATCCTTACGACCCAGCGAAAGCAATGGAAATTGAGGAAAGGGAGTTGCCAGAAGAACCAGAGTCAGAGGATACTCCTGACTCCGATTGAGACAATGATGGCAGTGTCTCAGACGGGGGTAGACAGAGACCCAAAACGAAGAAAGAAGAAGGCAAAACATCCACTGAAGACAAACCGGAGGAATGGGCAAAGCTGTCTGACGAACAGAAGAAACAGTGGAGAGAGACGAAAACAGTCGAAACGAGCACACACACTAAGAGTGAAAGTGATACAAAAGGAGAAGAGACATTATGAACGCATGCGAACACTACAACTCATTCTGTCTGTTGCTTTTTCTCACCCTGTTGTTGTTCGATATTTGCGCACTAGTAAGTCAGTGACTGGCCCGATAGAGCTGATAGAGGCAGTAAGTGCCAAGTTCGGTTCAATCTCCGGGGTCAGCAAAAACATTAAAGCACAAATTTTTGAAAACATGTATCCCAAACCCGGACAAAATGTTGATGCATGGTTGAATGACTATGTTGCCATGAAAGGAGAGGTAGAGAGTCATAGAACTCATCCCTTTGATGAAGATGACCTAGTGAGAGCCCTGCTTGCTAAGCTTGCAAGACACCCCGCATATGGAGAGAGTTTCAAAGCACTTCACTTCAACTTACCACCCAACCTAAGACCCGGATTTGTTAATCACCGCGAGCAACGTCTGGGCCATGGCGTCGCCCTGTATAGCGGCCCGCGTGTACCAACCGACAGCCGCGGCCCCGTCCCGGGCTACGCCCGTACCTCGCTGGTAGCACAGCGCCAGCCGGCGCTGGGCTGTAGCATCACCCTGCTCTGCGGCTCGCGTGTACCACCCAACGGCCGCAGCCTCGTCTCGAACCACGCCCCTACCTCGCTGGTAGCACCGCGCCAGCCGACGCTGAGCGGTAACGTCGCCCTGTTCTGCGGCTCGCGTGCACCAACCGATGGCAGCCACTTGGTCGCGGGGCACCAAAGTGCAGCGTTCACCCAAGAGCCAGCGCAACCACTGGGCTTCAGGGTGGCTCTGCTCCGTTGCATACGTGGGCGGTGACATACACGCAGCTTAAAGCAAAGTCTACCAAGAGTGCGTCTAGGATTAGAGTAAAAGGTTAGAAGCACTCTCTTTCTCTCCCCCCGTTCTATCCTCGTCCCCTCTCCTTGTCCCCCTTTCCTCTCCCCCGTCGATTTCTTTGGACATTAAAAATTCGTCGAGTTCTCTCCCGCTAGAAACTCATGGCGCGCTTCTTTGCTCCCCGGGAAAACGTGTCTATTTACGCTGCCCGCCGCTCGGACGAGGATGGAAACCACGCGCCAGAGCGAGTTGGTCCGTGCCCCGATAACGTCTTTGCTTTTACTGAGCCAACGTAACAGCTTCTCCCCCCCCCCCCCCCCCGGCGGGGGGCCGGCTACTCAAGTGTCGTTCTGCGAGAAATACAGCAGCACGGGCTGGTAGGCCTGGAAGCCGTCATAGGCGAAAACCTCACCGCCCGGCACCAGCAGCCCGTCCAACAGCCGGTGCGGCCGGGGCCACTGGACGCCGCGGCCTTCTCTAGCCCCCGGGCCGGCCCTCGCCTGTGCCGATTGTAGCATGCTGACGACACGGCGCGCGGCCCGGCCCTGGCTGGTAGTCGGGCTGCCGGCGGGCGAGTGCTTCTCGCCCCAGCTGATCACCGCGACCGGGTGCAAGTACTCGGCCAAGGTACACACGAAGCCCCTCTCTCGCTGCCACCGGTGGCACTCGTCCCGGAGAGCGGAGCCGTCCGGCCCCTGCACTAGGAAGACACACAGCTTCCTTTGGCCGTCCCTGCCCCAGTAGCAAAAAGCACAGTCCCGGCCCTGCGGCTGGCCCGTCCTGGCCGGCTCGGCCCTGTCGACCAAGGCGCACAGGCCGTCCAGGCAGGCAGTGGTCTTGGCGAAACCATGGAACACGTCGTGGCGGGGCTGCAGTGCCACTTCCCCCCGAGAGTCATACCTGACCCACCAAATGTTCTGGCAGGACAAGCGTTGCAGTAGGCTGCGTTGCCTTTGCAAGTGGCAGGCCAGCGTCCCCTGGCGCGTCTCCGGGGCCGGGCCCGCGTGGCCGCAGCCCTCCTGGGCGCAAAGCTTCGCTTGGTCGGGCAGGCCCAGCTTGCCTAGCGCATTGTACCGCAGGCAGGCACGGCAGGCGCAGGCAGAGGCCCTGGGCTCCGACAGGACAGCCAGCAAACGCCTGGGCCGGCGGCTCCCGGGGCCGGCGGCCCCGGCCGGGCGGCGCCCCCGCGTAGCGCCTCCTGCCACTGGCTCTGGCACCCCAGCGCCGCACAGAGTGGCTCCAGCTGCTCTAGCCAGGCCGGCCGCTCCCGGCACAGCCTAGACAAGCCCGTTTTCTCCCACGCCGCGTCGGAGCTCCAGAAGCCCAGGTCCAACCGGGCCACAATCCGGGAGCCGAGCTCGAGCAGGTGGGGGCGCTCGTCTTCTGCTCCGCCCTCGGCGTACACCAGCAACCGTTTCTCGGGAAAGCGGTCCCTCACCCGGCACTTCCAGCACCAACAGCCGTCGAGGTCGTGCCAGCAGCGCGACACGCGCCTCAGATCGCACGACCAACAGGCGCAGGGGGGCTGGCCGCCGCCGCCACACACCTCCTGCAGGCTAGCGACCACGCCCCAGGAGCCACCGCCCAGCACAAAAGCCCAGAGCAGGCTGCGCAACAGCTTGGTCGCCACCTCGGGCGACAAGACGAGGCAGGGGATGGGCGACGAGGTGCACCGGGGGTCGAACCTGCCCGGCACGCCAAAACGCCCGGACAAGCACCTGGGCTCGGCCCCTGGTACGCGCAGCAAACCTGCCCCCGCCTCCACATCCACCAACGGCCGCCCCGGCGGCTCCGGCTCGTCGGGTCCCGGCGGGTCGACCCAGCCGGGCAGCGGGGGGGAAGGGGGCTCCATGCGCGGCAACCCGGTGCGCGGCGCCCGGACAGCGGATTCTGGGGGGGAAGGGGACAGGCGCAGCGCCACTCCTGCCGGGGGGGGGCTGTCCGCCCGCGCCCACGTCCCGGCCCCCCAGCCCACGCGCCCGAGCGTGGCGCCCCCCCCCCCCCCCGTGCGCCGGCCGCGTGCCTGCCCGCGGACGTGGCCCCCTCCCGGGTATTCGCTGGGAGGGGGGGAGGGGGGCGGGCGGCTAGCACGAGTACCGCCGCCGGCACCTGCCTGGGGGGGGGGAGTGCCCACCCTCCTCGAGCTAAGCCCCCCCCCCCCCCCCCAGCAGAAACACCGGCACGCCCCAGGTGGACTGGACTCCTGGGGGGGCCCCCGAGACGTTAGTGTCAACTGTCCAGGTTAGTGCCAAACCTGCAGTACCTTTTTCTTAAATCATAGTTGAGTGCAAAACTTGCAGTACCTTTTTATTCCAGCGAAAATGCGAGGAGGTCACCAAACCACGAGTCAGCGCAGCCAGCGCCGGCCAGAAGGAAGAGCGCCTAGCACGAATACCGCTGGCACACAAAGCCCAGGTTGAAGTTCCAGCCGCCCAGGCCGTCCAGGCGATAGATCTCTACCAGGTGCGATAGGTTATTAAAATTCGTCGTGATACGAAGTTGGTGCGTGTACGTATAGCCACCAAGCCAGTTAGTTTTGTTGACCAACTTGGGTCAACTGTAAGCGATAAAGGGTGGGTTGTAGGTGGAAGTGTCGACGAGGACCCAGCTCTGCTGGCCGATGGGCATGTAGCTGCCTACGTAAAAATCAAAGCTGACGAGCTGCGTGCAGGTGCAGCGCACTCCCCGGGGGCTTTCGGCGCACTGGTAGCCCGCGGGGCAACCCCAGGACCGGCAGTCCTGGCCCAGGCCGCAGGCGTACGTGCCAGGCCGGTTGTCGCACAACATGGCGCTGCCGCCGCAGTCGCCGGCGGCCACGCCGGCCGTGTCGAAGAAAAGTTCGTGCAGCACCAGGCCACCAGACCCCTGCGTCCCGTTGCCCACCTGCTGCGCCACCAGCGTCACGAACCGGCCCGTGACGACGTTGCCGGGGTCGAACCACCAGGCGCGGCCGTGCTGGTCCGCCTGCCACGGCAGCCACCCCCCCGTCTGCCACAGCTGGAAGGGGCCGTCCAGAGACTGGTTGCTGATCCCCAGCGTCAGGTTGTTGGGCCCGCTGACGTGGGCGTCGTAGCGTACCGACAGTGCCACGCGCGTCAGCGTGTAGGCGGCGCCCAGGTCGTACGTCACGTGCTCGCCCGGAAAGACCCAGCTGCCGATGGTGCGGCCGCTGGCGCCCACGTAGCGGCCCGTGGCCGGGTCATAGCCGGGTGCGCTGTACCAGGCCGAGCAGTCCGTGGCGGCCTCGTAGTCAAAGGTCTTGGCCGCCGTGCAGCTCGGGTAGTCGGCGTGCTGGCTGGACACGGCCACGCGCACGCCCACGTCGGCGGCGGACCAGGGCTGCAGGGGCACGAGACTGTCCGCCGTGTCGAAGCTCAGCTGGTTGAGCTTGACCGACGAGCGCCGGGCGGTATTGTTGGCCGGGTTGCCGACCGAGTGGACCACGAGCTGCACGAACTGGGCCGGCCGCGGGGGCAGCTCGAACCAGACCAGGTCCGGCTCGGCCGCATTGAGCCAGTCGAGCTTGCGCAGGCTGCCCCAGTAGCTCGCGGTGAGGCTCGTGATGTACAGGGAGGCGTACACTCTCATGTTCTGGGGGGCGGTGTCCTGCGCACTGCCCGCCGCGGGCCGGATCCCCACCACGCGCAGCCGGTAGGCTGCTCCCACGTTGACCGTTAGCCAGGTGCCGGGGGGATTGGTGTAGTCCCCGCAGGCTGGCGTGCAGGAGCCGTTGGCCGCGCCGAATTCCGGGCCTGACGTCCAGACCCCCCCGAGCGGGTTGGGCTGCGCCTTGAACGCCTGCTCACAGCCGTCGTTGCCGCTGTACGAGGACGGTAGGCAGGTCTTCCCGCGGTCGGCCAACGTGAAGGTGCGGTTGGGCTGGGGGACCGGGCTGCGACGGAAGGTGCACTCGTCGGTGTCGGCGCAGCCACCGGCCGCGGCGGCCTCGAAGCCAGTCGCGCAGGGGCAGCCGAAGCCCCCGGCCTGCGACTCGCAGCGCTGACCGGGCCCGCAGGGGCCGGCGGGGCCCTGCACCAGCGCCGGGTACAGCTCCGGCACCTCGGCGCTGAGCTCGGCGTCCTCGAACGCCAGCGACAGTTCGCCGACCTGCGCCGTGCCGTAGGGGTTCGTGGTTTCCGTGACGACCAGGCGGAACACGGAGTGCGCCCAGCGGCCGGCGCCGGCCGCCGGTACCGCCCACGTCTTGGTTTGGTTGGTGCCGCTGGCCCAAGCCAGCGCCGACGCCTGCCCCACCAGCGTCTGCCAGGCCAGGGTGTCGTTGCTGCACAGCAAGCTGAACTTCCTCGGCCCGCCCTCGGACGAGTACTGGAACCTGGCCGTGAGCGTCAGGGACACCAGGCGCCGCCGCTGGGCCGAGTGCGCGAGCTGCAGCCACTCGCCGTACAGGGTGGTGGCGCCGTCCACGTTGGGCGTGCCGGCCGCGCTGCCCGGGTTGGCGGTGCCATTCGCGTAGTAGGTGCCGGCGCGGGAGCACCAGTAGTCTTCTGGCGCGTTGGCCAGGCCGTTAAAGGCCCGCCAGGCCCCGTGGTCGAAGCCCGCTTCGACCAGCAGGCTGGAGGCGTCCACCGACCAGCCGTCGGACGTTGGGCACGGGCCACGGGGCCCGGGGGTCCTCGAAGTCCAGCGCCAGGTCACCAAGGATGGCGCTGCCGTACGCCTGGCCCGTCTCGGTCACCACGAAGCGGTACAAGCGGTAGGCCCCCGCGCCGGCCGGGACGTCGAACTGCTTGGTCTGGGCCGCGCCGGCACCCCAGGCCGGGGTCGTGGGCACGGGGTCGGCGTGGTACACGGTCGTCCAGGCCGCACCGTCCTGGCTGCCCAGCAGCCGGAACCGCCGGGGCGCCTCGTTGAAGTAGGTCTGGCGGGTCGTGAGGAAGAGCGAACGGACGCGGCACGCCGTGCTGCTGTGCGCGAGTTGCACCCACTCGCCCCAGACGGTGGTGGTCCCGTCCACGTTCGGGGTCTGCGCCGCCGCGCTCTGGTTGACGAGCCCGTTGGTCTGGTAGCCCAGGGCCGAGCACCAGAAGTCCCCTACCGTCGCCGCCAGGCCGTTGAAGGCGAGCTTCACGTCGTGCAGGCCGTACTGCGGGGTGATTTCAAACCCCGACGATGAGCGCGACCAGCCGTCCGGCCCCTCGAACTCCAGCCACAGCTCCCCGAGCTCGGCCGGCACCAGGTAGCCCGGGCCCAGGCTGTCCGCACGGGTGTTCACCGCGACGAAGCGCAGCAGGGCGTAAGCGTCCAGCCCGGGCGGCAGCGTCAGGGGCCGCGTGGCGCTGGCGGGGGGCATCATGTCTAGGTAGAGCGTCGACCAGTTCTGGCCGCCGTCGTGGCTGCCCAGCAGCACAGAAGTCTTCGGGGCCTTCTGTCCTAGACCGTACCTGGGCACGGGCCGGAACTGGACGACGCGCCTAGCGCTGCGGCGGTACTCGGCCTGCACCCAAGCGCTGCGCCAGGTCTTGTTGCCGTCTATCCAGGAGGTATTGGACATGTTAAACAGCGCGATGCCGTACGCCGTGCTGTTGTACAGTTCCGCGGTCGAGCAGGACCAGTAATTGGCGTCCGTCTGGGCCGCCCCGTCGAAGGCGTACCAGACGTCCTGATCCACGCCGAGGCTGGAAGAAGAGGAGAGTACCACATCGGCATCCTGGCCCGCGTAGCCAGCCTTGTGGTTCCAGACCGGCGCCAGCAGCTGCGCCATCGAGCCCGGGTCACTGTAGCCCTGGGGCTGGTTGCGCAGGGCCAGCTCTTCCAAGGCGAACGAGAGCTCGCCCACGACCGCGCTGCCGTAAACGGACAGGGTCTCGAGCACCACGAGGCGGAAGGTAGTGTAGAAGGAGCCGGCCGTGCCGGCCACGGCGAACGTGCGGCTGCGGTTGGGGTCCGCCCAGTACGCGGCGGTGAGGGGGCTGCTCTGCGTGTACAGGATCGTCCAGGCCCCGCCGCCTTGCCCGCCCAGCAAGCGGAAGGTCCGGGGGAATTGGTCCGAGTACGTGTGCCTGGCCGTGAGGGTGAAGGACACCAACCGCCACCGGGACTGCGCGTGGCTGACCTGGAGCCACTCCCCCACCACGCTGCCGCCGCCATCCACGTTGTACGTCACGGCAGCGCCGGCGGCGGGCAGGCCGCCCGGCGTCAGGTACGTGCCGGCCGCAGAGGACCAGTAGTCGGTGGGCACGTCGGCGCGGCCGTTGAAGGCCCGCCACACGTGCTGTGCGTTGGCGGCGTAGCTCGAGGCGGCGAGGGACCACTCCTGGTCGGGGTCGGTGCGGCTGGTCGCATTGTCCCAGGTGGGCGCAGCGCCGCGCCCGGTCCGGTTGTAGTAGGGGTACACCTAGGCAAAGATCCAGCGGTACGCTAGGTAGTCGCCGGACGCGTTCAGCACGTAGATCCGCCTCCAGCGGTAGCCCCAGGCATCCTCCTGTCCGCCCCGCGGTTTCGTACAGTACCGTCCACCCCCCCTCGTCGCTGCCCTTCGCCGTCGCGGCCAGGTAGAGCCGGCGCGGGGCCCCGCCGCGCCAGGGGGGCCGGGCCGCGCCCGGCAGGTAGCCGGCCAGCGTGAAGTCTGTCAGGCGCACCGGCCAGCCGTCCAGGCGGCGCAGCTGCAGCCATTCGCCCGCGAGCTGCTCGTTGCGAGTGGTGTTGGTGGTGGTGGGCCCCACGTAAGAGCCAGGAGCACGGCTCTCGGGGCCCAGGTAGTAGCCGCGGCTCAGCCACTCACGCGGCGCGGCGCCAACCGCCAGCCGCTGCCCCGGGTACTCGGTGCAGTCGAACGCGTGCCAGCAGCGCCGGCCGGTAGACTGCAGGCCGGAGCAGGTCGCCGCCCAAGGCCCCGACACGTCGGCGGAAAAGTTTTGGGGGAAGGGCACGACCGAGGGCCAGGCGTCGGCGGCGCAATAGTTCGGGCTCTGGCTCGGTGTCCGCGTCGCCGTAGCGGTAGGGCTCGGGCTACTGCTCGGGGTGGCCGTGGGTGACCAGGTCGCCGACGCGCTGGCGGTCGCGCTGCGCGTAGGCGTGGGCGTGGGCGTAGACGAGCCGGGCGGGCTGCGGGTAGGCGTGGGCGAGCTCGTGGCGCTCGGCGAGGGTGTAGGCGTGGGCGTGGACGAGCCGGGGGGGCTGTGGGTAGGCGTGGACGAGCCGGTGGCGCTCGGTGAGGGTGTAGGCGTGGGCGTGGGCGAGCCGGGCGGGCTGCGGGTAGGCGTGGGCGAGCCCGTGGCGCTCGGTGAGGGTGTAGGCGTGGGCGTGGGCGAGCCCGTGGCGCTCGGCGAGGGTGTAGGCGTCGGCGTGGGCGGACCCGGCCCCGCGGGTGTCTCGCTGTGGGTGGTAGTCGGGCTGGGGCTGCGCGTAGGCGAGCCCGTGGCGCTCGGCGAGGGTGTAGGCGTCGGCGTGGGCGAGCCCGTCGCGCCCGGCGACGAGGGCGGACCCGGCCCCGCGGGTGTCTGGCTGTGGGTGGTAGTCGGGCTGGGGCTGCGCGTAGGCGAGCCCGTGGCGCTCGGCGAGGGTGTAGACGTGGGCGTAGGCGAGCCCGTGGCGCTCGGCGATGGTGTAGGCGTCGGCGTGGGCAAGCCCGTCGCGCCCGGCGAAGAGGGCGGACCCGGCCCCGCGGGTGTCTCGCTGTGGGTGGTAGTCGGGCTGGGGCTGCGCGTAGGCGAGCCCGTGGCGCTCGGCGAGGGTGTAGGCGTCGGCGTGGGCGAGCCCGTCACGCCCGGCGACGAGGGCGGACCCGGCCCGGGGGGCGTCCCGCTGTGCGTGGCAGTGTAGCTCCGGCTGTCGCTGGCGCCGCCGCTCCGGCTGGGGCCGGGCGAGGGGTCCCCCCTCTGGCTAACGCTAGGGCTCGCGGCCGGGCTGGACGAGATCCCGGGGCTTCGCGAGGGCGACGGCAGGGAAGCTACCTCCGTGGGTGGCAGCCATCGCTGGCAGGTCAGCGGCGCCTGCCCGGCCGCCAGGCCCGAGGCCTGCACAAACTCCAGGCAGGACTGGGCGGTCAGGTTAGCCCCCCAACCACTCAGGTCCTGGGCCAGGAGTGGTGCGCCGGCCAGCAGGCCCCCGGCCTCCCGCAGGTTGTCTAGCCTCCAACCTGACAGGTCAGCGCGCAGCTCGGCCGCCGCTGCGAACATGCCGGTCGCGTTCACGACCTGCGTCAGGTTCCAGCGCTCCAGGCCCGGGATGGCGGTCGCCGCCGTGCCGCGGAACAGCCACGCAGTGTCCAGGACCCGCGACGTGTCCCAACGGCTCACGTTGGCGAACATCAGGCAGGGGGAGTCTGCGAACGCCGCTCGCAACGAAGTGGCCGAACCAGTTTGCAGGCCCGAGACGTCGAAGCACGCGGCGGGCGACAGCTCCGCGAAGCTGTACGCCAGCGACGTGACGTGTGAGGTGTCCAGGTCCGACAACGGCGGCAGCGAAACCAGCGCGGCCTCGCCGTAGAAGTGGTAGCCCGTGCCGGGCGCCAGCTGCAGCCCACCCCACTGCGTGATGCGCAGCAGCCCGACTCCCCCTGCTGTTGGCGCCACTCCGGTGTCATGGCCCAACCCACGACCGGACCGGCTACTAGAACCTGAACCAGGCCCCCCCCGCGGAACGTGTGGGCACAGGGCTCGGCGGAGCCGCAACTCTGTGCCGGCGTACCATCGCCCCAGAGCACCACCAAGCTGTCGTCGGCCTGCGCCGCGCGGCCGCGGCGCGCGCCGTTGGCGCCGGCCATAGGCAGCGTCCAGGTCGTGCCACCTGCTAGCACCGACAGCTCCAGCACGAGGTCAGTGCTAACCGGCTCGCGCCGGGGCAGCACACAATAGGCCCCGGCGCGGGGCGCCAGGGCGGCCCAGAGGACACCCAGCCAGGCGATGCCCATCCGGAGCGGCTGAGGAAGGGACGGAAGACGGCGCCGCAGAGGCCAAGGCAGCAGTCAGCCACGCCCCCTGCTCCTTTCCTGCTTTAATGGGAGGCTACCGGGCGGCCCCGTGCCAACCCCGCGGGGGTGGGAGGAAGCGGCGCGGGGGGCGTGAGAGTGGCAGGACGGGGAGGGCAGCGCGGGCGGGCTGGGGGTAGGGCAGAGACGGTGGTCACTAATGACGCACACCCCTCCCTCTCCCCCCCCCCCCTCCCCCTGTCCTGCTGAGACACCTACTGACTACACGCACACCTACCCACACGCACCGCGCGCCCCTGGCCCCAGAAGTTGCCCCCCAGGCCGGTGCTATGTCCCGGCTACAGTTGTGGCGCCTGTGGTCGGTGTTGTGCGCCGAGCCCAGCCAGCGGCTAGTATTGTCTGTGCGGGGGCCTCTGTTCCAGGCGCTGTGCGCCGAGCCCGCCCCGGCCGCCCGGCCCTACGCACACCACCTAGTGCTCGGGCCGCGAGAGAGCGCGACGGTGTTCGAAGTGCAACCGTTCGTCAGGTTCCCGCAGTGTGAGTCCTTGGAGGTCGTGAGCGTACTCGCGACCACGTGTGGCGCGGTGGAGTGGCACTACCAGGACGACGCCGCGCCCCGGCGCGGGACCCGGCGCGGGCCCCGGGGGGAGGAGCGGTTCTACCCCCCCGACGTCGTCGAGGTCAGCAGCCGCGCCGGCCTGCGCCGGCCCGCCCACCCGGACGTGACTCTGCGCTTCCGTGTGACCTGCCAAGACGCCTACCAGTGCCGCCTGGCCTATACGCCCGTCCTGGTGTGCACCGACCGGTACACCAGGCGCTTGGCAGCCTGCGGGGCCCTGGCGTGGGCCGTGGTCGCGCTGTGCGTCACGGCCTGCGCCGTGCGGCGCTGCCGGTCCTCCGGACGACGCCCTCCCTCCGGCGCAGGCGGCGGCGGGGCTGACTAGGGCACAGTAACCAGGAGAAGGCCCCGGGGAAAGGGAGGGGAGCAGAGCAGCGGGGGCGTTAGCCGGGCCTGCCCAGACGACAGGGGCGGCGAGGTTGTTGAGGGCTTTTCGGTACAGTGTCGAGAAACTCCTGCTGGCGAAAAACCTCTACCAGAAGAGGAGGTTGAGCGTGACAACTCAACGGCGGGGGAAGACACGGTGTTGGTGGATCTGCCACTAGGTAAGTCGTGACGGTGTCGCTGGCAGCGGCGGTGCCCTGTGCACCACAGGCTCGCCGTCTGGGGCAGAGAGCGCCTTGTTCTTTCTCTCCCCTCCCTCCCTGCCCTCTTTCTCCCTTCGCACCCCCCGTCCCTGCTGTGACCGGTTGCTCTGCTTTCCAGGCAACGTTTTCCTCGGGCGGTGGAATCGGAGAAACCTCCGGTGAGCGAGGCAGGCGACCATTCAAAAGGCCTTGTCCTTATATTACGCAACTACGCCATTATGCCCCAAGTATTCAATACAGAATTCAGTGGCTGGTGGACGGCGGCAGAGGCTCAGTATCTCTCCATCACCACCGCACGCCATGCCTTGCTGGTGGCACAATATGTTCGCCGGAAAGTTCAGCGAAACATAGCTCTGTCCCCGCCACGGTAAAAAGGGGTGGAATATTAAGGGAGGGTGTTTTTATTCAGAACAGGGCCTTCTTCGCCTGTTTCCCAGCTTACGCAGGAAAGCGAGCAGTTAAAGATTTAGGCTGGATGCTGAGTGACTAGACATTAGCCGGAGGTCAAGGCCCCCCACGCCGGAGGCCCAAGGCACTGCCCTTAATAGGTGCCACAGCCACCCCACAGCAGACGTAGTTCTTTAGGTACACGAAATCACTATGCACAAGCTACGCGAGAGGCTAATTCCTTTCTGGTCCAGCACCACGACGCGGCGCCCCCCCCCGTGGCCCCTCCACACACTGCGAGGGGGCCCTACACTGGCTTGGCTGGCACAGACTGTCTCCGGACGCGCTTCGCGGTCGCCGGTCGGCAGCCCCACGGCGGCCCTCCCGTGCTGCGCGGCTGCTGCGCGGCTGCTGCGCGAGGCCCGGCCACAGCTAGCGGTCGCACAGCTGCAGCGCCCGGCCGCTGGCCAAGTCAAACGTACAACCACAGCCGAAACGGATCGTGTGCTCTGCCAGGACGAAGTCGGCGGGGCCTTCGTCGGCGAGGTGGCCGGAGCAGGAACAGGAGGGGCCCAGGGGTTCGCGCTGCGCGTAGCTCCTCATCGTGGCCCGCTTGGTGCTGGCGTTCTGTGGTACTACCGTGCCGCCGACCCAAGGGGCCGCGGGGGGGCGGGGGGCCGTGGGCGAGGCGCCGGGAGCGGGGGGGCCGTGGGGGGGGGGGGGGGGGGGGGCACCCCTCGGGGCCTACGTAGCGCCCGCGGGGGGAAGGGGCGCCGGCCGGCCGCCCCCGTCCCTACCCCGGGCGGCCGCGCTTGCCGTAGGCCGGCGCTCCAGCCCTGCAGCTGCAGGAGCCACTGTGGACGGCGCTCGCTGCCCGAGAGCGCCGAGAGCGTCGGTGGCCGCTGGCGGTGCTCAGCACCCGCCGGGCCCGCGGGCGGGGTGCCGCCGCCGGGCCCGACACGATCGTCGGCGCCGGCCCGGGGGTCGGCCTCCGCCTCCTCGGGGTCGGCCTCCGTCTCCTCGGGGTCGGCCTCCGTCTCCGGGTCGGTCTCCGTCTCTGAATCCGCCGCCTGACGAGCGTGGCGCCCGCAGAGCCCGGGCGTCGCGGCCCCGGCGCGCCGGAAGATGCTTCTCCGCGCGCAGGGCCGGCAGGCCGGCACCCAGGCCGTCCAGCGCCGGCCGTGCCCCGGCCTGTACCTGCCCAGCAGCGGCCCGCGGCGCCACCCCTTGAAACTGTACTTGACCGTGCCTCGGCGCCGGGCAGCACGCACGGCGGAGGGTGCCATAGCAGGGCCTTTCTGCCCCCCCGGCCGCGTGTACGGCGGGGCTGGGCTGGCCCAGCCCGCCCCCGCGCGCGGCCGGGGGGAGGCGGGGCGCGGCGCCACGACCGTGGTCGAGGCGCAGGGGGGGGGGGGGGGAGGAGGGGGCGTCGTCGGGCGGAGGGGGGCCCCGACGAAACCTGTCTCCTTCCCCCTCCCCCGCGTACGCCGGCTCTCCCGGAGGCCGGCTCTCCCGGGGGCAGGGGGCCGCCCGCCCCCGGCTGGCAGAAATGCTGAGCGTGGACGACTGCCTAGCGGCCAGGCCGGGGGCCCGCTCCCGCGCGGCCCGCATCCCGCGCCAGCACGCCTGCCCCGACTGCCAGGGCAGCGAACTCGTGTGCGTGAACGGCTCTGCGTGTGACTGTGGGTGGCTGGGCTCCGTCGTAGCCGAGCACCTGACCAGGCTGCTGGTGAAGCGCGGCTACGCCCGGCGGCTGTTGCACCCACGGGACGTGGTGGGCGAGTGGCAGCCGTTCCTGCCCCCGGGCGCGGCCCAGCCGCTCCCCCCGCTGTCGGTGTGCTGGGGCAGGGCACAGGATCCGGGGGGGGGCCTCCCTCAGCAGCGCGACGGCCGAGGCCTGGCTGCAGGACCTGGAGGACGGCACGGAACTATGGATTCATAAAAATGTGATGTCACGTTTTAAGTCCAATCAAGTCTGTTTAAGTCGAATTTTTCAAAATATAAATAAAGCATGCCGGATCATTTAAAACAGCTAAAACACGATGGAAAACATTTAATTTAATGATATCCAACGTTTTTTCAATAAAAAAATAATATGGAAGGTGGAGGTTTTACTTGTCCGTACCGCTCCGGGGACCCCCCCCCCGCTACCTACCAATGCGACTAAGTGCGGTCTTCCTACCTTGATATTTCATCAAAAACAATCAAAACTACTTTAAAAACATCTAATCTAATCATATGAAATGATTTGACAAGCGAGGAAATGATTTGGGAGGTGGCTGTGCGGGTGGGGTGACCGGTACCGACCACCCCCCCCCCCCGCCACCTACCAATGCGACTAAGTGCGGTCTTCCTACCTTGGTATTTCATCAAAAACAATCAAAACTACTTTAAAAACATCTAATCTAATCATATGAAATGATTTGACAAGCGAGGAAATGATTTGGGAGGTGGCTGTGCGGGTGGGGTGACCGGTACCGACCACCCCCCCCCCGCCACCTACCAATGCGACTAAGTGCGGTCTTCCTACCTTGGTATTTCATCAAAAACAATCAAAACTACTTTAAAAACATCTAATCTAATCATATGAAATGATTTGACAAGCGAGGAAATGATTTGGGAGGTGGCTGTGCGGGTGGGGTGACCGGTACCGACCCCCCCCCCCCCCCGCCGCCACCTACCAATGCGACTAAGTGCGGTCATCCTACCTTGGTATTTCATCAAAAACAATCAAAACTAGTTTGAAAACATCTGATCTAACAGATATTCTGTAATTTCCATATCAATCATCTTCGTTTCCCGAAAATTCAAAGTCTGAATTGCCTGCCAGCGCATTCTGCTCCTCCAGCCTGTCTAAGTCGTCGCTTTCAGAAGTTCGGCCTGGGATTCTACAACTATGTGCTCCCATACACGAGTTACAAGCGCTGGCTTATTCCCGGAAGTCGGGAGACCCTTAGCTTGACAATATTTTTTGAGAAGCTCGACAGTCACACCAGGCATCTTGCCAAACTTCTCCTCATTGAGACCCTGACTTACCGCTTCGGCACATTTAGTCTCAATCTCAAGCACAGGATCTTTTTCAATTCCAATGCTGGCCCATTCCTTCTCATCCTCACTCGTCATAGCACGCGAGCCAGGATATGTTTTGGGATGCTTGGGTGTGGGCTTGCTGGAATAGATGAGGTGTTTGGGCAACCGGGCACTTTCGGCCGGAGTGAGTTGATCCCTATCCTTCCTTGCTTGGAACCTTGCACGGGGAACAGACCAAAGGTCTGGAGGGATTTCATCAAGAACTCTGATGTTCTTAGCCACCCATGCATGCCCTCGCTTGTCTTCCACAGGCCCGATACTAGCGGGATAACCAGGCAGCCCATCCTGACCATACTTGCCTTCCCTCCGTATGTTAGTAAACTGGTATGTGAGCATATACTCACGCATTAGCTGCACTTCCTGGTCGCTCATGTGACCAGAGTTGAAAATTGAAGTAAGATCTTCTTTCTGCTGGTCAGTGACCCACTGAACAGGAGGGAGCGGGTTCGGGCGTTCAAGGATGGGTTCCCTGATATAGAGATTGAGTGGGGGACCGCCAGGCTCGCCACCCTCTCCGCACCAGCAGGGATCTGCGTCGCCCTGCTGTTTATACTCGGCGGTTGGCATGCCACATTCCTCGGAGGACGCGGTGTACTGCCAAGACAACGGTTTGTTGGTGTGCTTAGCATTGGGGTTAACACACGGTGCAAAGTACTTTTCCCAGTCGTAGCTCTGAGTGAGGAGCAACAAAACCACCCGCCGCTGGCTGTTGCGGTATCCAAGCATCATCTTGTAGAGGCCTTGCGCGAGGTTAGTAGTGGTGAGAGTCTTGTTCCAACCAAAGTGTCTGGTTATGTAATGTCTCTGGTCTTGGATGTTGTGGGTGTGGTGACGGGGGCACCGGTTGGTACGGACACGGTTTTTCCAATTCACTTTGCAGAGATGACAGTAAAACATCTGCGCATGCACCGCAGTGTTATCGCCTGCACCATCTACCTCAAGGTCGAGCTCGTCAGCAGACATAGTCACGGGATCAAACAGATCGGCACGCAGCAGATGGTAAAGGAACGTGATATTAGAGTTGGCACTGTGCGCGATGCCGGGGCCATGCACCAGGATGTACTCAATCTTACCGCCAAAATTAATAGCACCGCCCCACATGAGCTCCATAACCCTCCTGTTCTTGAAGTCATCAAAAACGCGACGTGCGGACGGTATGTAGAAAGGTTTGGACATATCAATCGTAAAACAAGACAGCCACTGGTGTGCTACGGCGGCTTGTGTGATACGATTCTGGTGATGTCTACGGCAGATTTGGTGGATTTTATGGTGCAATTCGTTCCTTGCTTTGAACTCAGCTGCGCTGAGCTCTCCTGAAAACCCCGCATCTCGTTCCATCATAAGGTCCCAGCACGTCTGGCACACACCGTACTCCCCCTTGCGCATCTCTTTTACGTGCGACCAATCACGCTTCTGGACCTTTTTCACTGCTTTCTTGGAGGGGGGAGGTCCATTTGGCTTCCCAATACCAGGGATCTCTTTTTCCCACTCCTTGCAGATGTATGAGAACATGTTCTCAAAGTCATCTATCTTCTGTAGATGCCAGATGCCGTCAGCTATGGTCTCTACGTTTTTCACAAAGTAGTCGAAAATTATGCTGTATATCCAGTCATCCTGACATATACGCCCTGAAAGCGAGCCTCCGCTGAGATAAAATTGTTTGTTGCGGTTGTAAAGTCCGAGAGCGCGGCTCATAGTTCTATTTCCTATGCCATGATAACGCTGCCACATGCGCCTGCATACCGGGCGCCCTCGAATTCGGTACTGTCTGACTCCGTCAAGGTCAAAAGCTTCTACCTGTGACGCCGTCCAGGAAGTGAGCTCTTTCATCGATTTGCACACATTTTTTATGCGTGCTTGTATGCAGTGTTCAGTAGATACGAACATAAAGCAATATCGATCTTTGCAGCATGCCGAATGAAGCTCATGATCAAGCTGTGCTAGAATTATGCCTAGTAAACGTTCTCTCGCTGCCGGTCGAATCTCTTGCGCAGTTCCTCGCTTTCTTTTGCGCATGATATAAGCTCTGGCGGTTTTACGGGCGACCTTTCTTCTCTGGATCGGAGCATCGTATCGGACATACAACTTCAAGTCCTCGACTTCCTGCTCCGACAGTTGTGCACCGCTAGAGCTATCGGGAGTTGTGGTGGAAGTCTTAGACGCTGCCTGGCGGCGGAGAGTCGGAGCAATGGTATTAGTAAAGGTTGGGAAATGAGGGGGTTGTATATGCAGCCCACCAGTTGAAGTTCCAGAGACAACACGCCTCGCTGCGCTGCTGCTGCTATTACTACTGCTGCTAGAACTCACACTGCTAGAACTCGCAGTGGTGGATGAGAAAGCGGCGGATAAACCAGTAGTTGATGGCAGATCATAGTGTTTTCTGAAGCGAGCTAGGGGATCCGGGGCTGGGGAAGATGCGGGAGCTAGAGGGGGACGTAAGCCAGCCGGTACTGGTGCGCTGCCTGCCTCCTCCCTTCGGTCTTGCCTCTTAAATCGTGCTAAAGGATCTAGCTTTTTCTTCATAGAGAAGCTTTGCAGGCATATAAATGCGGGCGCAAGTCCCAACAACAATGGCAAAGTGAAACGCGTCTAGTAGAGTACCTATGCGTGCATATTTGCATGCATACGTATACATGCGTAACATTGCATACATGTACACATACACTGAAAAAAAAATAGATAGATAGATAGACAGATAGATAGATAGATAGATCGATAGATAGAGAGAGAAAGAGAGAAAGAGGAAAGAGAGAGATAGATAGAGATAGAAGAGAGAAATTGAAGAGAGAAGAGGGGGGGGGGGGCTGCGCAGCACAGCTTTTTTAACTAGAAATGAAAAAACAACGCTTAATAGGCAAATGGGTTATTATTCACAGCTAGAGAACAAGTAAATGGAAGTCTGTGCAAGGTTAGAATGATAAACTAGCATGGAATGATGAGGAGAGCACAGACCAACAAGTACGCAGGTATTCAGCGGTCAGGTGGTTGACTCAGTCTAAAAAACACAAAAGATTATATAAAAGAAAGAAGAATAGGCAGAAAGTTTTATTACATGATTAGTCAAGTCTGAGTTACATTTCTAGTACCATCCTGTTCGACGTGCAAGATGTAGGACTGGAAAACAAAAATCTGCGCTGCGCAGGTATGACTTCCACAACTCTAAGAGACAAAATAGGTACAGACATACAAAAATAGTGTTTGTCAGAGCTTGACACCTAGGATACCTAACTCTGTGATCAGTAAAGAGGAGCTAACCAGCCTCAGGGGCCACGTTTCCACCGGAAGAAACTTGCGCAGCGCAATCTGAACCAAAAAGTTGTGGGACAGTATTTACAGAAAGTAATGCATTACATTGAACAAAAAATTGACACAGACCTTCCTAAACATGTGTTCTATCTCGTGAGAGTACATAAACGCTTTTGGGAGTGTAGCTGGATAAAAACAAATGAAAAGAAAAACCATATCCTGCGAAAATTTGGGATTTTCGGTTGTTTTCCTATACATACATTGCAAGGAAAGCAATAAAAAAGAAACAAACTTAGCGCAGACTTGTACAATGATGAAATAAAGGTCTGTGATAAAAAAGCAAAAAAAAAAAAAGATCAGAAACAACAGAAGAAAAGAGAGAGCGACAATTTCCTGCGCAAATTTGGGATTTTTGGTTGTTTTCCTATACATACATTGCAAGGAAAGCCAAAAAAAAAAGAAACAAACTTATCACAGACTTGTAAGATGATGAAATAAAGGTCTGTGATAAAAAAAGCAAGCAAAATGGATCAGAAACAACAGAAGAGAAGAGAGAAGGACATATAGAAGGCGTCAAGAAAAGAGTTCTTTGTGTGCAGAAAAATACGGTCGTTGCCGCTTTTCTTTGCCCGTAACCGGCGCAGGTCACATTTTGCGCTGACGAGGACACGCAAGTAGTGCTGCAGTTGTTTTTGGTTCTTGCTGGGCAGTCCAGATGGAAAACAAGAAGGGCAAGGATGTGTCTAAGTTGTTGGCGTACAGACGAGACGAAACTCACAAAGTTTTTTGGCTGGTAGAGATGAATGACAAAAGTCAAGACTGGAAGCCGGACGAGGAATTGCGTCAGAGAGACGATTGGGTCGGTCTATCCTGCCTCGTAACCATCCCGAACGCTAATACGCTGGGTTTCCTGCCTGTGCACATGGTGCAGTACTTTGACAATGCAGGGCACCCAGGAAAACAGTTCACGTGGGAAAATGCTCCAAAGGAGCCAGAGAGTGGGGAGGTGCGGAGAGGGAATAGACAGAGGAAGGAGAGAATGAGACTTGAGCCAGAAATGGAAGAAGATGAAGAAATTGATGAGGAGAAGAAAGAAAAACGAAAGAAGAAAGAAAAAAAAACAAAGAAAGAAGTCAGCAGCCAAAAGACAGAAGCAAGCCAGCAGCGGGAGGAATGGGGGAGCGAAGAAAGGAGATGAAGAGGAGGAGGAAGGAGAAGAAGAAGAAGAAGAAGAAGAAGAAGAAGAAGAAGAAGAAGAGGAAGAAGAAGAAGAAGAAGAAGAAGAGTGGAAGGATACTGGGAAAAAAGGGGAGGGAGGGAGAGGAGGAAAGGGAAAGGGAGCGGGGAAGAGAAAGAGGGTAAAGAATAAGAAGCAGAAAAGGAATGCAGCAAACAAAGGACGGAAGAAAGGAACAAAGAAGGGAGAGAAAAAAGGTGGAAAGAAAAAATATGGAGAAAAAGATACACCGGCAGTGAAGAAGGCAAGAAAGAAAAAAAGCATGTATGTTCAGACAGAAGCAGAAAGAACTCTTGCAGACAAGATCAATGAGAGAGAAAGAATCAGAAAACAAGAAGAAGAAAAGAAAATCAGAACAGAGGGAAAGAAAGAGGGAGAGAAAGGGAGCGATGGGGAGACGGCAGATGTGTTAGATTCAACCGGGGAAGTGTCTATTCCAATCAAATCCTCTACCGATCCCGCCAAAACACTCGACCCCCCTTCTTCAAACCCACTTGCCGCATGGAAGGGAGTGGACTCTGTTTTCGACCCTCTGGCTTCTGTGAAATTCAAGCGGGCGGACTTGGGCAGGGATCGTTTTGCTGACACTTTCGTTCGTCCCCCACTAAGTCACCGTCCACCCACCCCACCTACGCCAAATGTTGATGACATTAACTTTTAATTCGAGTCGCCGTCCCCCCCTAAGTCGCCGCCCCCCACTAAGTTACCGTCCCCCCCTAAGTCGCCGCTCACCCCACCGCTTCCCGAGGGTGGAATGGATATCAAGCCGGGGTTTTCTGCAGACAGATTGCATTTTACGGTTTTGAGCAACGAGCAATATCAATTCTGGGACAGGGACGGGAACGAGGTTCAGTATTGCAAGGGGCAGACTCTCTTTGCTAAAAATAGCCCTGGTCACAAATGGCTGCTGACTTTGTTGACACGGATGTCATGGATTCAAAGAAAGGGGGCAGATGGCGCTCTTATGTGGCCCGAACGATGTTTTGCGTTCCTCAACAAGAACGAATTAAAGCCCGATGAGCCTGCGGAAGAGGTCATTGTCTTCGGGCCTGTCGGTATTTTGGGAAAAGCGTCGAAGTTGAGGAAAAGTGTCAAAATTAGTGAACGAAAGCTGTTGGTATTAAGGAAAGTGGATGGTTTTCCCACCCCATTCCAGTTATGCATCATGAGGTTCTGCCTGCTGGATTTGGATGTGCCCTTCAGACAGAGCTTGCATAATGAGGCGACCGAAGCTGCACCAAAATGTTCCAAGAGGGAGTGCAGTTTTTGCAAGTCCCGGCCCTGCTTCCGGCAAGCGTTGGCTAACCGCTGCACTTCCTTTGCGTACGCGTTGTTGGCTGGATCTACAGCGGCCGCTTTAACAGAATCACAATACGAAAGCCGCGCATTTTTACAGAAAGCGCAGATACAATACCACTTGTGATTTCCCACCTTCCACAGCCCACATTTGATTTCATCATCCGTTGGTGTGTACGGTGGCGGCCTCCGAATCCAGCCCTTCTCAGGTTTATTTTTGCTCACAGCCTTACTCTTCACCTCGGATTCCTGATCGTCTTCCTCGGTACCCTCCCCTTCCTCATCGCCGAGCGACGTTTCCGACATCTCCACAAGTCTCGCGGCTGCTTTCAGCGCGGCCTTGCGCTGTTTTGCCTGCTTCTTGGCCTCCTTCGCTTCTTTTTCCGCAGCCTCTCTCATTTGTTCAGCAAATGATTTCATTTCGAAAAGGGGCTTGAGTTCTTTTGCTGGCAAGTCGGACGCGTAAGGTGTTATATACCCAAGGTACTCGGCCTCAAACTGCCAGTCCTCAAGGTACAGCCTTGACGATCGCTTTTTCAGATTTTGTCCTAATAAGATTCTCACTATCACTTCTACGTTACTTGCAAACTCACCGCATCTGTTTTTGTTGCATCAAGGATGACCAACAGTTTTGTTCACAGAATATGGTACCTATGTCTGGGACAAGAGCGACTCACACAAAGAGTTCCAGGAAAAAAGATGATGCATGGAAAAACATTCTACAATACCTAAAGACCTTGTCTAACAGGACTGTACGTCTCAACCTTGCAGGATATGAGAAGCTAATTGTTGGGATTTCATGAGTTTGTATGTATGCGGCATCTTGTGACCTATTGCTAGCAGAAGTTTGTCATGAAAGATAAGAGCTTTTGCTAGAGATAAAATCTGGAAAATATCATGCGCAAAAAATCAAAATGATTTTCAGAAACAGAAATGAGTCAATAACTGCTACCAAGGACTCTATCCTGAATCTTAACTAGCCACTTGTGTTTTTTAACTCAACCTTTAGGCTCATGCAAGGGAAAGTGAGAGACATGAACTTGAAAGTGAATTTCCAGCCACCAAACTACCCATTCTATGCTGACAAGAAAAGATCTAGACCAGAAGCTCGATGTTTTGACATGCCACCAAAGTTTTTTTTTTCTTTTTTTCTTTCTTTCC
The DNA here is from genome assembly GCA_019918135.1 of Paulinella micropora. NCBI lineage: Eukaryota > Cercozoa > Imbricatea > Euglyphida > Paulinellidae > Paulinella > Paulinella micropora. The sequence continues at coordinate 109,093 of WBZZ01000904.1, read as the reverse complement.
TTCTTTCTTTATCTTTCTTTTTTCTACAAACCTAAAAATAGAGAGAGACAATAGAGAGAGAGAAAGAGAGAGAGAACAGAGAGAGAGAGAGAACAGAGAGAGAGAGAACAGAGAGAGAGATAGAGAGAACAGAGAGAGAGAACAGAGGCAGAGAGAGGGAGAGAGAGATGGGGGGGGGGGGGAAGGGGATGTCGATCTATCATTTTGATATTTCAGACTCAATGTACAGATGTAATAGACATACACACTAATGTGTGTGTGTGTGTGTTGAATGTGTGTTAGATGGCGTGCTTCTCGGCTGCCCCGCGCGCGCCTCAGCCATTCGCACAGCCTCCAGGACTTGTTGTCACAGTGCACACAGGCTCCAGCCGCGGGCATGCAGGCTGCCCCGCTCCGTCCTCCTCTTCAGCTTCAGGCTCTTCCCTGCTTTCCAGAGTGGATCCCACTCGCGGGAGCTCTTATGGAAGGTTCAGGCTTCATGCACTGCATGGCTCCTCCTGTCAGCTTCGCTCCTGCCGCTGTCTCTTCCGACATCGGTTTTCCACTTGCCTCAGCCGCAGCGGCGCGTGGCTATGGATGGGGCGCAGGTGTTTGCAACTCCCCAACATCCGGGTCGTTTCAGCCCGCCGCGCCTGCCGTCCTCAGCTCGTCCGCTCTTCCTCCCGCGCTGTCTCCACAGTATATCCTCTGCCACCTATCGCCTCCTCTTTCTCAGGGGAATGGATTATCGCCGCAACTGCAGCCCAGTCAGCTTCTATCCCTGTGACTCGTTGGTGGCTGTTCTGCGACAGCATCCCAGACGAGGGCGACCGTTCCAAGCTGCGCCTTCTTCCGCCAAAGCTGACCATCGCCGTTCTTTTACGCCAGCCCGCGGACGCACCCCTGCAGGAGTTTGCGGTTATGATGTTCTCGGAAGGTTCCAGACCCGACGGAACAAATGATGTGTCTGAGTTTCTCAGGAACCCAGAGAGTCTATTTGTCTGGTTGTGATGCATAGCGCCCGTGTTGGCCTTTGTACCACAAGAGGCCGTCTCTCCACCCCATCTCCTTTTGTTGCTCCTTAATCTCCTTCGTCATTTTCAGCTCACACCCGTTTTTCTCCCTACAAATTAAAAAATTTCGTAAATCAAAAACGAAAAACGTTAATGCAAGCTTGGAAACGATGGAAATTAATGAGAAATAGTTTTAACTAATCATACAAGTAATTAATATTTGATATTAAGTAAAGTATTGATTTAGTATTGACAATATGTATATATTAATATTATGTTACTCAAACACTGTTTTAAGTGATAATAATTTACCAAGTTAAATTTACGTGAATACAAAATAGCAAGTATCAATTAAGCGCAAGAAGACTGAATTTAAGTATCAATACAATCGCTGATGAATTCAGGATGCTCCCATTCCTCAGAGAAAGAGTCTTCTAAATCAGAACGTAAATTTAAGACTAGTGTTCACGCAGGGCTCAAAGTATTCGTTCCAATCAAAGTCTGAGGCTAGCAGCAAAAGGCAGTGCTTTTCCTTGTTTGTTTGTTTGTTTGTTTGTTTGTTTGTTTTTGTTGTTGTTGTTGTTGTTGTTGTTGTTGTTGTTGTTGTTGTTTTTGTTTTTGTTGTTGTTGTTGTTGTTGTTGTTGTTGTTGTAAATCCCTGCATGAGCTTAAAAAGAGTTTGGGCAAAGTTAGTACTCATGAAGGTGATGTTGTAACCTAGATAGCGAAGAATAAAAAACTTTTAGTCCTGCAGTGAGTGAGAGTGTTTGGTAACCATTCTGTGAGTCTCAGTATGAGACTTCCAATACTTTTGTTGTTTCGTGGACTTTTGAGTCAAACCGCTTTCTGAAATATTCAGAAGTTTTGCGTGTGGACACGTTGGCAAATACAAATAGGTTGCGAATGTATGTGGTGAATGGAACTAGAAAAGAATACGATGGTAAAATATTGTCACTTTCAGAGGTTTTCTGTACGATCAGAGGGAATGCACATTTTGCAAGTTACATGATCGATTACTCCCAGCTATTTTGCATCCAGAAACACTGAACGCATGTCAGATATCTCTGACCGATGGCGACACACAAATGCATGCTGGGTTTGAGTATGCTAAAGCAAGGGGTAAATTCTGCAAACACTGTAAGAGTCGCGGTTGCCAATGCAATTTGCTCAACAAACAATTGGAAAAAGCAGAGTTATTCGGAGCTGCTGTTGAGCCCGATGTTTATGACAGCATACTTGAGACATTGCATACGATTGGACATTCATGCGAGACTCAATTTGGAAGCTGAAACAACCATGAAATATGTGCGGATCTATGCGAGGAAAACAATTTACAGCACCGGCAGATATGAAACGCTTGATAACTATCTCACTTCTCTGGAATAAGTTCGACACATGGGCTCACTTTTCTGCTTCTACTCTTATGAATTTAGGAGATGGAACAACAAGTGGAACATTCTCTCATAAAACGATGCAAAAGCTCTGGATGGAATCTGAACGCAAACTCACAGATTACCACGGCTCTAGAAAAAGATCGTGAAACACACAAACTGCGAAAAGCATACCAAGATTGCACTGCTCACAAGTTGACATGTACATGTTCTGTTAGTACTAATAGAGCACGCTGACACCAATGCAGAAGAGGATACTAATTTGAAAGGGATTGACAGACTGATCTGCCCTTACCCTCTGAAACTTTTGTCGACCCAAAAATCTCAGTGGAAAAGTTACTCAGTTGAGTCTCTTTCTAAAACATTTAGAGATGATTATCAGTTGTATGCAAAGACTGCATGACATTCAAAGAGAAGATCGCAAGTTTAAAGGGAGACACTCAGTCGGTCCGATTTTAGTCGCGTAAGGATTGTTCTGTTATGCTAACATCCATCTGACCATCTGTTCCTTGTGTGCAGCTGTTTTTACTATCAGCAGTTTGGTATTTGTTGCAGTCACTGCTTTGCCATCAAAGGCGGACAGCTAGATATGTTGGTTGATATACATTATAGGTGGTTTTTTTGGGTTATTCCTATCCCACCAATTCAATATCAGCACGGAAAATTTCTCGATCTTTTGATGATGCAGCGACTAATGGACCAGCTATATGTGGTGTGGACCCAGACCATATAAAAACATCTCTCGGTTCTCTTCGCATGGCCAGTGAATGTGTTGATGCTTGGTTTCTTGGAAAGATTGATAGCGTTTCGTTATCTATCCCGCTTTGGAGTAAGTATGTCACAGCGCAGGAGTATGAAGCTTTCAATGCTGACTTCGATGCTACTCAAGATAGGGAAACATGTAACTATGATTCTAGCAATGCAAATGCTTCCAATAGCAGCTTGAAATCAAACTTTTCACGTTACAAATATTTTTTGTGACGAAAGAATAAAAAAATAAGTGGGCAAAGCTGGTCGTGCCCGAAACCAAAAAGAGTTGCAATGGTCCATTCCCTTGGCAGTGCACAAGCTCATGACTGGCTTGACCAACAGTTAGATAGAAAATTTTCCGACTCAAGGGTTACTGAGTCCTCCAATCAATCCAGTGGGTAATGTGTCTCTAAACTGAGAACCTAGCAAACAGTTTGTCCCGTGTGGGGAACGGAAAATCCCCCAGCATCCCAGATAAGTCGTTCTGGCCAAAGACAAACAACTACGAAACGCAAACAAAGCTCTCCAGGCAAAAAAGGAAAATGTGAGCAAGATATGTTAGCAGGTAGTGAATTTGACGACGTACAAGACACACCAGTAGAGCCACCCACGGCCCGCAAACAAAAAAGGAAAAAGTTCAAGGAGTGCAAGGGTCAGAGCTAAGAGCTCTTACTACTACTACCACTACTACTACTACTACTACTACTATTACTACTACTACTACTACTACTACTACTACTACTACTACGACTACTACTACTACTACTACGACTACTACTACTACTACTAGTCTGCTGCTGCTGCTACTGCTGCTACTGCTACTGGTACTACTGGTACTACTGCCACTGCTGCTGCTTCTACTATTGCTGGTTTTTTACCCTTTAAACATTTCTTTTCCAGCAGCTCTGTTCCAAAATCAGCTACCTCAATCCACCCCAGGGGGATCTCAACCCAACTTGTCAGCATTCTCTCCTTTTTGGGGACACCCTGCTCTGTTTCCTGCACTCTTTGTCGTTGTGCACATAGGCTCACTATCACACACAACAAGTCCGTCAGACATAACAGCTCCTATTCAGACAGTGTTCATTCGTGCACCTCGTGCTCCCGTCAATTCTGTTTATTTTCGCAGCTTTCTTCCTCTAAAAAACCAGAAATAAAATTTTTTTTGTAGTGGCATTGAGCAAACAATAAATCAGACCTTGTCAACATCAAAAGTTGCGTCGGTGTGGAAGGACTGTTTAATTAAACTATTTTGTCATTTGAAGTATCCTAGCTGATAGTCGCCGAACATATACCTAAGTGAAATTTTGATTATATTAACTAGTAACTAGACGAGCTCGTCTATGTAAATAAATTTAAAAAATTTAATAAAAAAAGAATAAATAGATAAATAGATAGATAGATAGATAGATAGATGGATAGATAGATAGATAGATGGATAGATAGATAGATAGATGGATAGATATCTACTAACGAATGAATTCGTGGAGTGCAAGAAACTGTCTACAGCTCCAAGTTGAACCTGCCCAAGTAGTCTCTGCTGAACGTGTGTGTCGCTGGTTACGACAAAATGTGCATGAAATGTACCAAGCTTATAGACAGGAAGGTCAATTAACCATACTGCAAGGACCATTACTTTGAAACATTCCATCTTCATGACCTTATTCGTCTGGAGGAAGCACAGACACTTCTTGGTCGTACTTCTGACCCTACAGAGGTGAGATTCTATCGTCGATGGGAGTCTGTTTCTTTGTATCCAGCGCCACGTGCAAGGCTAACAGACTACATTCGTGACACCAACAGCCTGGCATGGAACGAAGTATGCATTAGACGAGATGTATTTGAAAGAATGATTAATCATTTTGCATACATGTTTTTACAGGGTGTCTACTATACTTAGTAGCTTGCATTTGCTTAAGTATGTGTGCATGCATGTTCATGTCTGGCTCTATTGGCTGAGTCAGAAAGTGTGCACAGATACTCTGTGGTTCGATTCCTATAGAATACAAACATATATAATGTATGTATATTTCTGTAGGTACACTTTTTTCTTTTTTTATTATTAAATGTGTCAGTTTTTTCCTGCAAAATATACCTAGCAAGAATGAGCAGTACTCGCCCCCCCCCCCCCAAGAAGAATAACGGAAGGAAGAAGTGTATTAAATCTACAAAACCACCACGAAAGCCAACCAGCAACATCAGCACACTTCCTCCACATAGGACATGCTTCAAATTGTAGTGGTCTGCACTAGTTTGCAAAAAAAGGCACTACTTTGCAAAGACTGAAAAAAAAGAAGGCTAATCATGTCAGACACCATCTGCGAAGGCTGCCAATGCGACTACTGCGTGGAGAAAGCCAAGCACGACGAGCAGATGCTACTCAGCCTCATCGAGGAGCACAACAGACGCATCTTCTACCACAAGAGGATGATGGCAAGGCTCGTGCAACACCGAGACTGCAGGAGGGCGGGTGGCAACAGCCTCTTCTTCAAGGATGCTTGCGTCCCTAGTCCACACAGAAGTGCAACAGCGATCCAGCCTCCTCGACTAACCTTCCTCTGTCCTATCTGCCAAAAAGAAATGACAAACGAACCTGACAAGGAGCTTACGTGCACTGAGTGCAAACGACCTGCAGTCCCATACAAGGCCTTTTGACTCTTATCCATTTTTCCATCTCCCAAGATAATGAAACACTTTATTTTCTTTAATTATTAAATTCTTCTTATCGAAATCTACTGAAATAAACTTGACAGAAGTGAAAAATGTTAAAGTTTTATGAAGATAGGTAATTTCAAAAATAGTCGGTAGGTAACAGTCGGACCGGTTGTCTTGATGTAACTTCGAAAACAACTTGCTCTCTCCCCCTTGAGCCTATATATATTCTGATTACTCTCATCGAGATCTATCATAATATACAAACAAATTAAGTTTATTAAAGCTACTTTTTGAGAAAAAGCTTATTTCCATGTCAGATTGAGGGGGAAGGGGGGGGGCGGTAGCTATTTCTATGTCAGACCGTCCCGGATTCTTATTCATGTATTTTTCTTAGTAATGATTGTCAAAGACTAAGAAAAGCTATTTAATAAATAAAAAAGCTGCCATTCAATAACACAAGTGCACTGGCCTGGCACTCGAAGAACTCCTCGCTGCAGTAAGGGCACTTCTCCTCAAGTAAGACGGACTATGTATGTATGTATGCATGTATGTATGTATGTATGTATGTATGCCTGTATGCATGTATGTATGTATGTATGTATGTATTGATGCATGTTATATGCATGTATGTATGTATGCATGTATGTATGCATGTATGTATGCATGTATGTATGCATGTATGCATGTATGTATGTATGTATGTATGTATGTATTAAATGCATGTATGTATGTATGTATGTATGTATGTATTAAATGCATGTGTATGTATGTATGTATGTATACCATGTACTGCTGTAGCAAGTTTGGTGTTGGTTATTATACTATATATATGTCCATCCTCTGGTGCGGCGAACAAACGGAAAAGAGTCAGATTTCTACTAGGGTTTACCGCAGATAATGTCATGGATCGGATAAAGTAGCCCCAGTCCAAGAAAAGGAATTTGCACCTCCCTTTGATGGTTTTGGGGGCGGACAGGAGGAGACGCCTCGGATGGAAGGTGCCAGTCTTCGACACGTCTCAAGGCTATACCAGCGCTCCAGTCATGAAGTCGTGATGGGGAGCGACGATATTGAACTCGAAATCCATGTTGCATAAAAAAGAGAAAGAGAAAGAGAGAGAAAGAGAGAGAGAGACGTGTGTGTGTGTGTGTCTGCGTGTGTGTGTCTGCGGAAAAAAGCTTAAGGGCAAAAGGGGATCGGAAATGGGAATCGTCCGGCCTATCATTCACCCTTTGCAACATAGAAATAAGCAAGTCATGTCTTTCGCCATCATGAGGCCCAGGAAGAAGGCTCGTACGGAGTCGAAACAACACGAGGTTTGAATGCCTAACATCATTGGGTTTCTTGAAAGCAATTTGGCTGCAATGTTCGTGGTTTTCTCCTTCCTGGCACTCAGCGACTTTCGCTGTTATGTCTTTCATTCCTTCCGTCTGAAGAACTTCACATGCTTCGATCTCGAGGCAGACCCCTGGTTAGCTCTTTTGAAGGACTTTGAGGATGAAATTCAAGCTAAACTGAGACATTCTCGTATGCTTTGGGATGCGTACGTGACACATTCTTACACTCTTCCCAAACCAATCCGTACAAACACCAACAACCTTGCACTGTTCAGAGTCATTGAGCAGTTTGATATGACAATCCAATTGAGCCTTGCAGATGTTTGTTTTGACTGTCTGCACCACCTGAAGGAAGATGATGGTGGACCCTACAACGATGACATTCCCACCATGAACGGATTATATGGAAATAGGTGCTTCGCTTGCCTTATTCAGCCCAAGTATAATAATTATATAATTCATTGGAGAGATATTTTCAACTGCATGCACCCCGTCTTTCTAGACGTTGATGGTAATCATCGTACTCTTTTGTGGGACGAATTCGATGACGTTTTAAGTACGCATGTCGACAATGGAGTCCCCTTTGAAATGATGAGAACTGAGAATGAATGGGGAATGCAGAATGGTCTTTAAGACGATGATGTATGGTTCTCTGCGATAGACGCGTATAATATAATCCTTGAATGCGATGAATCTAACTAGTTCGTACCTAACGAGCAAGTATATTCGTCTGAGAATCTAGCATTTCGTAAGAGCGTCAGCGACCACAGCGATCTAGACGTCTGGCTGGCGGAATTCGACCTGAGCATGAACTAGTCCGTCACTTCTTTGTGGATACCAACGGATAATATTCCATGACAGCTGAAATTGCAGCGCTTCTTCCTTCTCCGTCTCCCTCAGAAGCACTACACGGAAACCAAGGCCTAGGCTGGGGAACCCGTCTTGATACTAGCGCTTCCTGGCTCTTCACACCCCTGATTCATGCTGCTCTTGATTTACAACAACAAAGATCTCCTCGTCTTTCCTTGCACAGCAGTTCATTCCTTCAAAAATCTGGATCCTCCTTGTCCATATTCTGAACCACTTATTTTATTCTCAAATATCACTGGCATATTTACTCTTTTTGAAGGTCCCACACGACCTCTATCCTCTGAGCTTCAGGATCAAATTCCCTCGCATCCATCTCTTCCTTGCTTCACTGCTGTGCTGAATCTTTGCAATCAAAGCGCTTCCAATCCTTCCCATAATCCTGCACAGATTTCAGAATTAATTATTCTGTCCACACATCATCATAATCACGTGTCGGCACTACATAACACAGTCGAATCTTTTTATACTGTGTCGTCTTCGTCTAACTCAACAAGATCAACTTCAAGTTCATCCCGTTCTCAGATTTCCTTACCTTCTGCTGCTTCTTCTTCTTCTTTACCTCCATCTGCTCATTCTAATTCAGGCAGTCATCATTCTGCTTTCCAACTACCATCATCCGGATCAACCATACCAACATCTCGCAATCGATCTTCACGTGCATGTCGCAGGTTTTATCAATCAGTACAACAAACAACACATCTAAGTAACTCATCTCAAACTTCAACTGAGCCAAATCCTTTATTAGACATTTGGGTTTGGAAATAATGATAGTGACATTCTTGGCTTAGTAAATAATGAATAATTATATTAAAGTACCTTCTTCACGTCCCACTTATTATATTAATATTTATAAATTATTTATGTGGCCGCGCGCGCAGCCGACTATAGCTAGCGCTGAACTTTCGAATTCAAATTAATTAATAAAACTTTCAAAACTATGGGGCGCTAAACGACGGGGCCGCGATGGGGCATTTTCTAGTTTCGCAGAAAGTATAATAGGAGCACTCGTCGTCGTCGTCGTCGTCGTCGTTGTCCGTCTGTGTGGGCTTGTCTACCACCCCTCCACCCCCAGCAAAACGGAGCGCAGGCAAGGAAAAATGGAAAAGTGGATAAGTGATTATGACGAAAAACACGGTGAGGAAATTGTTATTGCAAAAAAATTCATCTGGTCTATCGAAAATATTTCTAAATAAACCTGAACCGGTGACTGTGAAAAAAAATCATTTATGAGCACTAGCGCGCAACCACTTCCTTAAACCAAATCCAGCAATTTGAGGTGGTGGGTGACAGGACCAAAATTGAGCAAAAGGGTCCAACCTGATGTACATCTTGATTTTTGACTTTGTGCTCAATGTGCATCTTGATTTTTGACTGTGCTCAATGTGCATCTTGATTTTTGACTGGTATGACGCGTAGTGCGACTTGAAGGAAACGTTTGTTTGTGTTTTTGGGTCATTCCACCTTCAGAACTCAACTCAAGAAGACGTTTCAATGTCTGTGCAGAAGGCTACCGCCGCTGGGAAGCGTCCTAGTCAACCTGTTCCTTCTGGTGTGGGCATCCGCGTCTTCAAAAAGACAAAGGTATGTATATATTATATATATACTTAAACACAATAATAAAAAGATAGTGGTAAATTACCATATCTCAATAATTTTTTCTTTACACAAAATAACATGTCCCTTATAGGGAATGTCACTTTGTTATTTGAGAGTGTTTTTCTAAGTGTAAGCTATGCCTAACTCAGAAAAGCCATATTCGATAGAAAACAACATACCTTTCAATATATTTTTACCTGTCTCTGTTTGCTGTTGTTGTTGTTGTTGTTGTTGTTGTTGTTGTTGTTGTTTTTGTTTTTGTTTTTGTTTTTGTTTTGTTTGTCGCTGTTGTGTGTGTTTTTTTGTTTGATATCGATAGACTGGTGATGTGGACGATGACTCTGACAACGAGTCCATCACATCATTATCTTCATTGTCTTCGTGTGCTTCTTCAGTGTCGCGATCGTCTGCTTCTTTGTCTGGGGCTTCGTCTGCGTCTTCGTCTTCATCATCGTTGTTAACCAACAGCGCAGAAATGGTATATTGCACCCCCCCCCCCCCCCCCCCCACATACATACACGCATATTATATAAATTATACATACATACATATATATATATATATGACATACATACATACATACATACATACTACACTACTACTACTACTACTACTACTACTACTACTACTACTACTACTACTATACTGCCACTACTACTACTACTACTACTACTACTACTACTACTACTACTACTACTACTACTACTACTACTACTACTACTAGGTGCAGCCCGAACCAAGGTCATGACTTGGCAAGCTCGCTCCATTCTCCAAAAACCTTCTGTGGTCACCTCCGTAAATACCCTTTTTTTATTGGCGGATGCCACTTTTTTGGCACTCTTTGACACTTTATTTTTATTTTCCACCAACATTTTGAAGTTTATGAAGAAAGCGAGGGGAAAATCAGAGCGTTTGCGGTCGCAAGCTGAGAAGCTGGCTATCTCTGAAGCTACTTCTGCTCAATCCGTTGATGCTACACTATCTGTGGATTCAGTTCCAGTGGTATTTATTTTTTTTCTGGTAGTTGACATTTGCAACATAAGTTGCGATGTCTACATTTGCAGGAAACTTCGAATCCTTTGTCAGAACGCAAGAACAGAATTGATGATAAAGATCTGGATGCAAGGGCAAATAATCTTCTGGAGACACTCGAAGCAAGATTTGAGAATCTAGACAGTCTGCCTGATCATGATCATGATCCGGATCGATCGCGACATCCGACCACTGACACAGCTACCACTACATGTACACGATCAGCCAGAACAACAACAGCAGCATGAGCAACAACAACAACAACAACAACAACAACAACAACCATCATCACCTCGTGCACGTGAATTGCAACCACACTCACCTATACATCCACCACCGCCGCCACCACTGTCGCAACAACAGCAATCACCATTATTACCATTCCATCTAACGTTAGGCTCGACGATAGGGAAAGAATTTGCTTCAATTTTTTCAAAGAATTTTAAGCCATCCATGAAAAAGTATCACAGACATTACGTTTTTGAGAGAGAGCTGGGGCGCCAGGTCGGAGATAAAGTATTCCTTTTCCCTGAAGCTCACGCTACTTCCTTCGGTAGTATTATTATTTTAATATTTGCTTATTTAAAATATATTAAATATAATAGCTAGCACTATTGCAGTACTGCTGTTTTTTTGCTAGTGGGTGCAATGCCGTCCGTGGGAACTGTTTGCTTCTTAAAACAGCAAGATCAGGTAGCGTCATCATCAACATTATATTGTATTTCATGTGATTGTGGTGACATAGGAAACTTTACAAAGTTTGACTTTCGGCGCGTGGGCTGTAGATATCGGTAAAACAGGCACGAAGTTCAAGATTCACCAGGTGACTGGTCTTTTCCAAAACAAAGAATGAAAAGTAGAAGCTCGTTTGTGGCCGCATGTGCAGCCATCTATCGTTCGCATGGTTTTCCCTTCAGAACACAAGCGAAATACTGAGGAAATCGTCCATTCTCTCAATACTTCCTTGGTTGAATTGGTGGCGGGGGAAAATTCAAAAAGAAGTGAAAAGCTCCCATCAAAGCTTTCAATTCCGCACAACCACGATTTACGGCCGCAACATGCATCTGTACAGTCGCTGCAACCAGTCGCACCTGATTCTGATCAGGAGCAGGTTCCAAAGCACTCGCGCAAGCGTCGCCGGGGTCGTCCCCCAAACCTGCAGCTGTTCCTAAACAAGTACCCAAAGCTCGCCATAAGCCTAAGTCTTCACGCAAGGCGAAGAAGAAAGTTATGTCTTCTCCAAGAAAGGCAGAAAGGCTGGCAGCAAAACGGAAGTGAACGTTGAGTCAGGTGCGCACCATGATATGAGTTGAACTCAGCTGCAACATCTTCTGGATGACATCAAGGAAAGCGGAGAAGACTGAGAAGACTCTTGAGACGAAAGCAAACTTGTTAATCAAAAGCCTTGACAATTTTACTGCAACACTCAGATCTCAGAAAGAGAAGCAACAGAAAAAGTCCGACACCGATACCTCTGACGAAGATTCTGATGATGATTCCGATCAAACAGAGGATGTGATACCGCAGCAAGCTTCGAGTATGCTAATGTTAGTGCAACCTTCTATGGGTCCTCAGTATTATCAAACTGTTTCGGTGGCAATTGATCCTTATCTTTTACAGCCACAACCAGTAATGCAACCGGTTTCATATGCTTCTCCTCTGAGTCAGCTCATGCACGCTCCACATGCACAACTGTCATACACAACACCACTCAGACTCACTCATTCTCATCAACCTTCAATGTCACCAATCAAAAAAAGGAAGAAGAGCAAGAAAAGTAAGAAAAAACTTAAGAAGCACAAAATAGATCTTGCGTAAAGAATGTGTTTCAATATGCGTTTGAAAATTTTTCTTACATTACAAATTTTCTTGCGGAAATTGGCGTAGCATTTCGTTGATATCGATTTACACGCCTGAAGTTCATGATCAATTATTATATACAAAACTGTATATGGTTTCGTTTAAATTGTTTGTTTTGTTTTCTTTCATTTTATTGCATTCATTTATACTTTACAACTCACCTGATTACCACTTCACTTCTAACTCTAATGCTTCCACTTTTCTTTACTAGTGGCAAGTAGTTTATTATTAAAGTTGATTGTGCAGGTGACTAGTAATAATATTAATAACTATAATAATAATTAAAATCGATTCATTCTCTCATGATAAACATTGAAAAAAAATTTAGTGACTTATTCTAATTATACTGGTGTTGACGTCGGCCATCCACTGCACTGATGCTTTCATATTAATAAATATAACATCACCACATGCATTATTTTAATAAAAATTAATAGTTTTTATTAAATATTATATTTGAAATAGTAGCTATTAATTATTCTTTCATATTTAGAATATTTTAGCAAGAATGCTATCGATATCGGTGAAGGTAAAGTTTTGGAAGTCAAGGTAATCTTTTTCCGAATTCTCCGTTATGATCTACCATTTATGGTCGCACCATTTATGGCAGCATGAATGGTATCATTCATGGTCCATCATTTACGATCGCATCATTTATAGTACTGAGCATGATTGTCATTCATGATCATTTATCATCTGATAATAATGAGCATTCGTGCCAGCAGCAGACACATTGGCATTGATTTTATATATATCATGAATATTCGTACAGTAACTGACTCTGAACTTGAACTGACATTAATAGTGTGCGACCGATCCGGGAGCGCTGGCGCTTTCGCTATCATTTATTAATGAATTGTTTTGATAACAGTCACTGGGGACATTCAATTGAATGGACAACTCAAACATCTCGAGCCCGGGCAGCTTTAAATTATCAATGAGCGATCGGATTTTTGACGTGGGAAAGAAGAGAAGAAAAGAAGATAAGAAGAAATAATACTTGAACATACCAAAGCAGAACATAGCATAGCATGACATAATGCAAAAAACATATGCAAAGCATAACATGACATAAGCAACATAATGAATTACGATGTTATGAATGTATTCATAATGTAATTGGCCATCGGCACGGCGAGTGACGACAGTAAAGAGCAGATCATTCATTTTGCAGCCAGTTTCCGAATACCAAGATAGGTAGTCCTGGTATATCACCCACTCCCCGGCCCGGCCTCCAAAGAGTCGATCTTCGCCTGGATATAGCTGCGCAAACACAAACAGCGGCTGCAAAGTGTGCAGGCAATTGATGTTAAACAGCGACCTGCGCTGCGCCTGGTACTGGTCATTGTGACTTCTGCAGCGCGCTACCTTCGCCTTGAGTCGCTGGATCAGCTTGAGATCCTGCTTCCCCTCCACCTTTGCCTGTTCACGCGTGAGTTCTGCTTTCCATCTTCCCCAGTTGTAGTGCCAACGACAGGGAACAGTCTTCGTTATGCAGCGAAAGGAGATGTCTTCATCTTTGAGGATCTTGTTCAAAGTTGGCGCACTTCGCGGCTTGTAGAAATGACGGCACGCCTTACCGCAACGACCACCGCACTTGAAGGCTAGCGCATTGTCACTGAGTGCCCTTCAGCTCCAGCACTAAGCGTTCAACAGTCTCGGCTTACCATCAGCATAGCATCAGCATAGCATCAGCATAGCATCGGCATAGCATCAGCATAACATCAGCATAACATCAGCACCAGCATAGCATAGCATCAGCATACCATCAGCATACCATCAGCATACCATCAGCATACCATCAGCATACCATCAGCATACCATCATCAGCATAGAATCACCATAGCATAGCATCAGCATAACATAAAATTGCGAAACGTAACATAACATGTTAACATAACACAACATAGCATAACATAAGTTACATAATATATGTTATGTTTTGTATATGTCATGACACATTATGTATATTATGTATGAGATGGTTGAGCACACGGGCGCGACAACCTGGTACTGCTGGGACTATCATTTGAGAAGCAAAGAAGATGGAGGAAGCGGGGAGATTTTTGTCTCTTCCCGGTCCTGGTACTCGTACAGGCGACGGCAGCGGCGATTTCCAAAACTAAGAGTTCATTTTTTCCGAGTCGCAGTACTGGGAGAAGTATGGAGTGATCATCAGCGCGGACATGCTGTGTGCATTTCATGCTTGGAACCCGTGCGATGGTGCAAAGAGAAAGTTCACCAAGGTCTTTACAAAAGACCAGGTGGAGCAGGGCCGTGGCTTTGCTCTGGTAGAGGATTGGCTTGAACCAGCGGCGGGCGCCGGGTACGAAAACAACCGCTTCTACGATCATGATGCCGACGTGATCGAGAAGTGGGTGAAGGAGAACACGATCGAACCGCGCAAGCTCGCATCTTGGGGTATTCGCAACTTTCGCTCATTTCGTTACTCCAGGGACAGCCTCACTTCCGGCAAGCAGTTCATCAGCGGCGTTGCGTACGGTGCTTACACTAGCTTCGTGAATGACGCTGACCGCGTTGTCCTTGACATGCGCTCGGATGCAGACGCTGGTCAGAGGTGCGAGTTGTGTACTCAGCGGTTCAAGCATCCTCACCCATCGCACAAAGGCGGCGACAAGTGCCCATCCAAGCATCGACGCTGCCAGCCTGCGCAAACAGTTCATGTTCAGTCTGGTGCCTCCGCCGAAATGACGCGGGAGCAAAAGATTTCGTACTTCAAGAAGTTCGCGAACAGGCGTTCGCGCAACAAGCGTGCTAAGAGAACAATGTTTCGCAATTGCGCAAACCGCGCCTTGTGGAGCTCTGTCAAGAGCTCGGGCTTTCCGCCGTCGGCTTGGTATCCGAGCTGAGACAGCGGATCCAGGAACACCTGGCGGGCAGCGCTGCATTTGACCCGAAGGGCGCAGCAGACGACAGCGAAGCGCTCCCCAGCGGGCAGCGGAAGCAAGGTGCCAAGAAAGCAGCTGGCAAAGGAGCAAAGAAGGGCGCAAGCAAGCAGGCTGCTGCGCTGGCGCCCGCTTCTTCCTCCCAGTCAGCTGCAGCCTCCTCCTCCTCCTCCTCGTGCTCTGCATCTTCGGGCAGGAAGCGGAAGACCGTAAACTATGTTGAAAGCGACGCCGAGGAGGACGATGACAGCGACTACGAAGAACCTGCAACACGCTGGGTCTGTATCTACTGTACGCATCCCAATCAACTCGCTCCCTTCGACGCGGACTTCGAAGGGTGCGTTTTGCGGTGGCCTTGCATCTGGTGATGATTCAGATGAGGATCCGGATGAGGATTCGGAGTACGTGGACGACTAAGTTACGCAGTCCTGCCCCTTGCGCAGCTCAGCATGCTCTCCTTTGCTGCCTGTGCACTTGCACTGCAATCGTGTCGCACACCATGGCGCCTTCGCCCCCTCCCGGCCGCCGCCGCCTCCCCCCCCCCCCCCCCCCCCCCCCCCCCCCCCCCCCCCCCCCCACCTCCCCGCCCGCGGCACACCACCCTCTCCGCTCCTTGAGAAGATGTGTTGCTGGTGCAGCCTTTGCCGGTGCCACCAGACGCGGGATAGTTACTTAGAAGAAAACCCAAAAACAAAACAAAAAACATTTGCACTTGTCTTGCTTCGTGTGTTTTTATCTTGCTCTATGTACAGTTTTTGCTGGTATGCATGCCAACTTGCGCAGCTACTGCATGCATGTGCAGTTGGCAGCTGCCACCAGGGGTGAGAATAATAATATTTAGTCAGCATAGAATAGAATAAATTGTGTGTAAAATCATGAAAAACTGCATTCTCTCCCCTTCTCTCCTCTCCTGGTGTGCAGTGTTGAATGACTTTGCAATTTCGCGTATGTCTGCTAGCAATTTTAGCGTGTTTGCGGCAGCAAGGCAGCGCGGAGGTGCAGCCTGGGACACGAACTAGCTTGTTAGTCGCTAAATTAACATTGAAAATCACATGCAAACCCTCAGAAAGGTAGCTAGTGCAAATCTGACGCTGTGCCTTTTGCACTTTCACTGCAGGATTTTGCATTTTTGGGTGTTGCTGTCAGGTTAGCGTATTGTTACTGGCGGGTGGCTGACAGGTGCCACCAGGGCCGGAATAAAATGACTGATGGTGACAGAACTTGTATTTAGTGAGAAAATCATCGGAATTGCTTTGCTTGCATTCCACTTGTTCAAACTGACCATGGATAACATGTACCACAAGCAGTTCGCATGTACCGGGGCCGGCTAAGAGCTGCAATGCTTTGCATGCTCACCTGTGCAACTGAAGATACTTAGAACATGTTTTCTTGCATTAAAATTAAATGTTAAGTATTTATTTAGCATTCCGAATGATTATTTTAATATTTTTAACTTTGCATGCAAAAACTTATTCCCTACGACCGGACCGGGACCGGCCCCACTATTTTGAGTTGCGTCATGTATGTATGTATGTATGTATGTATGTATACGTAGTAGCTATAGTAGTAGTAGTAGTAGTAGTAGTAGTAGTAGTAGTAGCCTAGTAGTAGTAGAAGTAGTAGTAGTAGTAGTAGTAGTAGTAGTAGTAGTAGTAGTAGTAGTAGTAGTAGTAGTAGTAGTAGTAGTAGTAGTATGTATGTATGTATGTATGCATGTATGCATGTATGTATGTATGTATGTATGTATATGTATGTATGTATGTACGTATGTATATATGTATGTATGTACATGTATGTACGTAGTATGTATGTGTGTGACCCTCTTTTGTTTGTCAATATTGGATTTTTCTCAGGCCAACCTTGGGTAACCTCAGGTGTGCACCAGGGAGGAATTGCTTGCGGATTGGTCTTGACAGGGATGGAACAGTATGCGCATGGCAGATCATTATGGCATAATCTGCAGACATGAAGATGACAGTGTGAGAAATATAAAGTTCCCAACTTGAAGTACCAGTTAATATTTGGTGTAAGACGATGCAAACATGGAAGCAATAAAAAGGCAAAGCAGGTGGCTCATCAGAGCACATCGAGGGTATGAGTCAATCAGATTTGGGTGGGGTGGGGTCTGTTTCCGTGGCAGCAAAGAGACACGACTCAAAAACAGTTCAGAAAACAAAAAATTATTGGCACGGAAAATATGCACACAAAGTTACACATTCATTATGCACTATCTAAACAATAAATCGGCAGCGTCATCACAAATCTATGGACTTTTATGTCACTGCAACACCAACGAGCTCTTGAGAAACGAGAAGGTTCAAAAATGACAGCCACCGGAGATCGGATTTACAAACCTCCGGACACCCTTAAGTCACTTCCCGATAAGATATGACGTCACCTCCAGACCTTCACATCAGCATGATCTCTTGAATTGTTAAAATACAGCTTGGTATATCATTTTCCTTTGAGAAATGATAATAAAATTAATATTCAGTGAACTTGAACGTGGGACACAAATGTGTCTGATGACAGTTAATGAATGATCGGTTGAATATGAATTGACCTCTGATATTTAATAAACGAGTGGCAACGCTAGTATTTTCTTATAATTCAAAGTGTTTGCCGCGGAAAAAAATAAAGTGACAGATTATATGGCAGTGCGGGTTGGTTAAAAAAAAAGACATTGAAAGTAACTCGATAGGAAAGATGGAGAACGTCGGTTGATCATACTAAATTGCAGTAAAAATCGTCATCTGATTGTGATGTTAATACATTAATACTAAGAATGTTTCTTACTTAATACTCCTCCACTTGATGATTTCTACGATTCATCCGGCACTCAGAAATAGCGGGTGCCAAAGATGGCCTCGTCGTGCTGGACTTTCCGCGCGCTGCGTGGGTTGGTTTCGACATTTGTGCCTTGCTGCGGGTTGGTCCTGACCAGCGGCCTGTTCAGCCGCGGTGAGTAGGGCGGCTCCAGCACGGCTTGCTGCGCCTCAGTCGCCTTCCCTGGCCCGGACATGTCTGCACCATGCGAGGCTGCTAAGCCACCCCACCCGTCAGTGTAACCTCGGCCGTACGCCATGTTGGCGGGCGCGAAGCGAAACAGCGCAAGGCGGCGGGTCCGCGGGGCCTTCCAGGGTAATGCGCCATGGACTGTGGCCTCCGAAAAGAACAGGACGTCCCCGGCGCGGCTACTGGGCTGATAGATATGCTCTTGAAAGCCCGACCCAGGCAAGCCATGCCTCATGGCGTCTGGAACACGCATGTTCAATTTATGTGACCCGCGCAGGAGACACAGCCCCCCGTCTCCAGGGAACGTGTCACAGAGTTGAACAGACATGGCGACTAGTGAATTCCAGAACTCCCCGTTGACATACCTGTACCTACAATCGATGCATATACGCATAGGTACGAACATACATACATGCTTACTCACGCACACATATCAAATACGGAATGATAAGGTTGCCTCTGCGTTCTTATCTCATCTCTTTCTCTCTCTCTCTCTCCCTCCCTCTCTCTCTCTCTCTCTCTCTCTCTCTCTCTCTCTCTCTGCGATCATTTAGCATATGCGTATGTTTGTATGCATGCCTGTCTTATATTTTATATTATATGTATTTTTGCATGTATGTACATATGCCTAGTCTATGTATGTATGTATATGTGCACGCGCGTACATATGACATGTATGTGTGCGTGTA
>WBZZ01000904.1:77500-82500 GCA_019918135.1 Paulinella micropora | reverse complement strand
ACATACATACATACATACATACATACATACATACATACATACATACATACATACATGCATGCATACATACATACATACATACATACATACATACATACATACATACATACATACAATACATACATACATACACCCAACACACATACGTACATACCAAAAGTGACCGGTGCTATTTCGATTGCCAAGACGAATTGAATAGGCCGGTAATTGCGGTGTGCCAAAAATCGTGATCGTCGATTTGAGAAGAAAAAAGTAGTGTTAGATCTTGTGTTAGTCATGATGTTTGTGTCGAAGAATGCAACATGCCGTCATGTCTGTTTGTTAGGGTCAGCTTGACTTAGTTTCATGTTCGTGGGCTGCAAGAAAACTCTCACTGACTGTCAATTGATCTCACTTGCGCCCTATGTTGGTTATGTCGGACCTCCTGGTCCTGCCTTATATCATCGTCTCCCTTGCTACTGTCTTGCCTTGTGTTTGTTTGTTTGTGTTTGCTTTTTTATGTTTGTTGTTGCTTCTGTTGTTGAGTCGTTTTGTCTTTTGCTTTTTGTTTCTGTTGTCTTATGTGTTATGTTTCTAACTTTGTCTTTTTCTTTGTTTCTTTTCTTCTCTCTTACCCTGTCTCTCTTTCTTTTCTCTTCCTTTCTTATTTTTTCCAGGAGCCTTCTGTTGAACCTTACTTCTAGTTTTCCTTATGAGCTTGTACTGTCGTTCCTTAGAACCAGAATTCATTTGAATTAAGCTCTTCTCATTTTAATTCTTCTTTCTTTTCTCATTAAACCTTGCTCACTGTAATAAGAATAATAATAATAATAATAATAATAATAATAATGATATTGCTTCTCAGTCAATGGCGAATGCATTTCTGCACATGTGCCTCCATCGTGCCTCCATCGTCTCACCCGTGAGGGAAGTACGAAGATTTGACGATGGGCTCTACTGACACCCCCGCAGGCAGCTCCAAGCCTTCCAGACAGACCAATACTTTCAAAGAAAATATCCTTTGAAAATACTGGCACCGACGGGAATCGAACTGGCGACAGGTCCCAGATGGTAGACCTTAACCACTGGGCTATCGCGGTGCCACAATAATAATAATAATAATAATAATAATAATAATAATAATAATAATAATAATAATCATAATAATAGTGCTTCTCTGTCAATGGCTGATGCAAATCTGCACATGCGCCTCCATCGTCTCACCCGTGAGGGGAGTACGAAGAATTGACGATAAGCTCTAATGACACCCCCGCAAGGGCAGTTCCAACACTTCCAGACGGACCGGTATGTTCAATGAAAATACTGGTGGCACCGACGGGAATAATAATAATAATAATAATAATAATAATAATAATAATAGTAATAGTAATAACAATAATAATGATAATTACTATATCTGAGGCGTACTGATGCAGCTAATGGCATATCCTCAACGGACATAAGCCTCCAATACCCTTGTTCGAGGTCCTCCACCCCCCCCGTGTCAGGCTCTCGCCTGATGATCGGGGCCACCGATGGAGCTCCTGAGGGCAAGACTGCACTAAGCCGAGGTTATTCCGCAGTCCCAGCAACCTCTTGCAAGACGTCACCGAATGTGCAAGTGCATACACCAAGCGCTACAGCTGCCTCGAAACCCCACCCATAACAATCTGGTGTCTGCTGGGTCCTGGGCTATCAACCAGCATATGCGGAGTTTAAGATCTTTTACGCGCGCAACGACCCTCCTCCCCAGCATCTACCACCAAAGGGTTATGAGTTGGCGTCACAGTTTAACGCCTTGAGGCCATTGGGCTGGAACTCTGTTTAGCAAGTGTGACTAGGTTTTTTCATCGGGATTTCCCTCAAATATGTCACAGTCAACACTCCAAGGCAGATTTACTATATCTGAGGCGTACTGATGCAGCTAATGGCATATCCTCAACGGACATAAGCCTCCAATACCCTTGTTCGAGGTCCTCCACCCCCCCGTGTCAGTCTCTCGCCTGATGATCGGGGCCACCGATGGAGCTCCTGAGGGCAAGACTGCACTAAGCCGAGGTTATTCCGCAGTCCCAGCAACCTCTTGCAAGACGTCACCGAATGTGCAAGTGCATACACCAAGCGCGGTTGCTAGAGCTGCCTCGAAACCCCACCCATAACAATCTGGTGTCTGCTGGGTCCTAATGATAATTAGTAATAGTAATAACTAGGGGCTGCGCCAACACCTGAAAGGATGGTTTGCGGTGCTTCGCGCACCCCCCCCCCCCCCCCCCCCCCCCCCCCACACACACACACACACCTTCCTCCCCTCGGGCTAGGGTTCCCGGGGGGAGAGCCCCCCGAACCCCCCTTTCCAGTCGACAGGGTACGTTCGATTGCCGGAGGTACCAGCAGATCGCAAGTGTAAGCTCTGGTGGCACAAAACCTAAAATCTCTGGTGTTTGTGCCACCCGCCACCAAAACTTTTTGATCTCCGAAGAGAGCGCACCTAGAGGTGTCGGGTACACCAAACATCAGCCTCAAACTCCCTCGGGTGTGCACAAACGGCGCCTGGTGGCGCAAAACCTCAATTTCCCGGTGTGCAAGCCACCCGGCGCCACAATTTTTATATTTTCGAAGAGAGCTCATCAAGAAGGGTCAGATACACCAAATAACAGCCGCTAACTCCCTCTGGTTGTGCGCAAATTGCTGCTGGTGGCACAAGACCTCAATTTTCTGGTGTGGGTGCCACCCGCGACCAAAACTGGTACGTACAATCGCCGGGCTGGGGTTCCCGGGAGAGGGCCCCCCGGACCCCCCTTTCCGGTCGACAGGGTATGTTCAATTGCCGGAGGGCGGCTTGTGGGACAAGACCTCAATTTCGTGGTGTGGGTGCCACCCGCGACCAAAACGGGTACGTACAATTGCCGGGCTGGGGTTCCCGGGGGGAGGCCCCCCCTGCCCCGTCGACAGTATACGTTCAATTGCCGGAGGCACCGGCAAGTACTGCTAAAAAACAAGGAAAATTTTGTATTCAGGACACTCCCCTAACGCAAATCTTTGCGTGAATTCAAAAAAATTATACCAGCATCAAGACAGTCTGCTGCTAACCACCTGTCAATATGCGCTCCCAACTCCTCCTGGTTCCCACAAACCATGATTCATTCCGATGGGAGAGCAAAAAATAGGCTAAAAAAACAAGGATTTTCGGCATTCAGGACACTCTCCTAACGCAAATATTTGCCTGAATTCCAAAAAAATCATATCAGCATCAACATCGAGTCTGGGGCTAGCCACCCTGTCAATATGAGCTCCCAAC
Source organism: Paulinella micropora (assembly GCA_019918135.1). Classification (NCBI taxonomy): domain Eukaryota; phylum Cercozoa; class Imbricatea; order Euglyphida; family Paulinellidae; genus Paulinella; species Paulinella micropora. The sequence goes on along the minus strand of WBZZ01000904.1, from coordinate 79,223 downwards.
TCCTCCTGGTTCACACAAACCATGATTTATTCCGACGAGGGTGCAGAAAATAGGCTTTAAAAAACAAGGAATATTGGCATTCAGGACACTCTCCTAACGCAAATACTTTCGTGAATTCCAAAGAAATTATATCAGCATCAACATCGAGTCTGGGGCTAGCCACCCTGTCAATATGAGCTCCCAAGTCCTCCTGGTTCACACAAACCATGATTTATTCCGACAGGGGTGCGAAAAAAAGGAATTTTGGCATTCAGGACACTCCTCTAACGCAAATATTTGCGTGAATTCCAAAGAAATTATATGAGCATCAACATCGAGTCTGGGGCTAGCCACCCTGCAAATGTGAGCTCCCAGCTCCTCCTCGTTCCCACAAACCATGATTTATTCCGACAGGGGCCGAAATGCGGGTGGGGGGTACACAATTTTCATTTTCCCCCTCCCCCCAAACCCCCCATCCCCTTCTCCAACACCTTTCAGGGATAATAATAATAATAATAATAATAATAATAATAGTGCTTCTCTGTCAATGGCTGATGCAAATCTGCACATGCGCCTCCATCGTCTCACCCGTGAGGGGAGTACGAAGAATTGACGATAGGCTCTAATGACACCCCCGCACGGGCAGTTCCGACACTTCCAGACGGACCGGTATGTTCAATGAAGATACTGGTGGCACCGACGGGAATCGAACTGGCGACAGGGCCCAGATGGTAGAACTTGACCACTAGGCTATCACGGTGTCCATAATAATAATAATAATAATAATAATAATAATAATAATAATAATAATAATAATAATACTATATCTGAGGCGTACTGATGCAGCTAATGGCATATCCTCAACGGACATAAGCCTCCAATACCCTTGTTCGAGGTCCTCCACAATAATAATAATAATAATAATAATAATAATAATAATAATAATAATAATAGTGCTTCTCAGTCAATGGCGAATGCATTTCTGCACATGTGCCTCCATCGTCTCACCCGCGAGGGGAGTACGAAGATTTGACGATAGCCTCTACTGACACCCCCGCAAGGCAGCTCCAAGCCTTCCAGACAGACCAATACTTTCAAAGAAAATATCCTTTGAAAATACTGGCACCGACGGGAATCGAACTGGCGACAGGTCCCAGATGGTAGACTTAACCACTGGGCTATCGCGGTGCCACTAATAATAATAATAATAATAATAATAATAATAATAATAATAATAATAATAATAATAAATATATTGATCTGTCATGGCTGAGCCCGAGGGCCATGCGCCTCCATCCCTCGACCCAACAGGGACTACAGTGAGTATGTTGGGGAGGGAAGAGTGACTCTAACCATCCTGCATAGAAGGCCCCAAAAGGAAGTCCCTACTACCCGCACAGTGTCGGTACCTTGCAGGAAATCAACTACAAATGATTGATCTTCCCCGCGTGAGAGCTCCACGAGACTGGGTAGGGCCCGCATGGAGGTACTCACAGGGGTAGCAGACATTTCATGCGGTCTGCCAGCGCATGAGGACGTTTTGTGGTAAGTATCTGGGACGCCTCGAAACCCGTCACCACCCCTAGATCGCGGAATGTAAATACCCCTTTGATCCCACGTGGTGTATGTCTTATAAAAAACAACACAACGACATGGCCTCGGAACCAACACAACAACATAGCCTCGGAACCCACATCGACATAGCCTCGGAACCCACACAACAACAGAGCCTCGGAACCAACAC
>WBZZ01000904.1:47500-72500 GCA_019918135.1 Paulinella micropora | reverse complement strand
AGTACATAATTGCTTCTATCCTTCCTGTCAGTCCCTTTCCCAGTTTCCTGTCGGTCCCCTACGTACTTTGACACACAGAGGATTCTCTCCCTCCTTTCAGCTAGATTACTAGACTGTTTCATGATGGATGTAAGAACCAGATGTACAAAGGTGCGCTGAGGCCTCTGCTTCGCCAGAGTTGGTTGGTGCGTGTATAATACATGTATTCGATATTTTTAGGCGGAGTGCGGATATGGCGCAGGATCCATCATGATGCCAAAGCTGATGGGAGGGACCGGTGGATCCCCGGCCGGTGGTAACTTTTGAAAACGTGACATTTCGGACATATTTGCGTTCAAGTTTACATTATAATTAGTATTCATACATGCATGCACACATACATTTCTTCTTCTTCTTCTTCTTCTTCTTCTTCTTCTCCTCCTCCTCCTCCTCTACTCCTTCTCCTCCTTCTCCTCCTTCTTCTTTCTTCTTCTTCTTCTTCTTCTTCTTCCTTCTTCTTCCTTCTTCTTCCTTCTTCTTCTTCTTCTTCTTCTTCTTCTTCTTCTTCTTCTTCTTCTTCTTCTTCGTCTTCTCTTCTTGCTTCTTCTTGCTTCTTGTTCTTCTTGCTTCTTCTTCTTGCTTCTTCTTCTTGCTTCTTCTTCTTGCTTCTTCTTCTTGCTTCTTCTTGCTTCTTCTTCTTCTTGTTTCTTCTTCTTCCTGCTTCTTCCTGCTTCTTCTTGCTTCTTCCTGCTTCTTCCTGCTTCTTCTTGTTCTTCTTCTTCTTCTTCTTCTTCTTCTTCTTCTTCTTCTTCTTCTTCTTCTTCTTTTTTCTTCTTCTTCTTTTTCTCTTATTCTTCTTGATTCTTCTTCTTCTTCTTCTTCTTGATTCTTCTTCTTCTTCTTGATTCTTCTTCTTCTTCTTGATTCCTCTTCTTCTTCTTCTTCTTCTTCTTCTTCTTCTTCTTCTTCTTCTTCTTCTTCTTCTTCTTCTAACATCAACGTTGCATGACGCATACATCTGTGGGCGTTGACGCCATTTTGCATCCTTGGGCGATGTGCAAAGCTCACTTCTCTCTCTCTCTCTCTCTCTCTCTCTCTCTCTCTCTCTCTCTCTCTCTCTCTCTCTTCGACGAGTAGGCGTGGGAGGTGGAGTCATATGGGTGACGGCGGGTGAAGCTCTGCTACTAGATGGCTGGATTAGATCAGATGGTGGCCCTGCCATATCTAATGAGCCCAGCGGTGGCGGCGCAGGTGGTTCGGTTTATTTATTGGTCCTCACCCCCTGTGTCTTTTGTCTGCTTGTTGTCGCTACGCTTTTGGTGTCGTTACGTGTCGTCGTTCTTATCCTTCGTCTTTCTTGTCGTTGTCATCTTTATTTTCGTTAGTGTCCTGTTGATCTGTACAGTTCTTTCTACAACACAGGTGAGAGGCCTATTGCAAGGGACGGGAAACATCTCCGCCATCGGGGGACAAGGTACGCAGTTGCAAGAGTAGATATCACGTTTTTAGACGGGTACGTGGCTGGTTTCTGCTGCAGGGGATACGAAAGGCCTGGGTGGAGGAGGAGCAGGAGGACGAATCCATATTGCCAACTCCGCGGAAAGCGTAAACCGTTCTCTGACTGTGCGGGTGCACGGAGGCGGCTTGACAAACGCAGCCAACGGGGACATTTGCGAATTAGGAGGCTCAGGGACTTTTTTCTACGAGCAGCTTACCAATACTGCCAATTCCAGCAGGAGTAACGAGGATACCAACAATACGCTGCACTGTTTGGGCCCCCTTGAAACTAACGTCTATATTGCACCCACTATATTCGAGTTTACTTCGCTCCAACCTATTCCGCGCTGCTCTCTGTCCCTGGACCTGTGCGTCTTCATCATCCCCACCGGAGTGGTGCTAAGCAACTTCTCTAATATTACAGTCAGTCGAAATAGCCGCATTTATACGGACCGCTATCCGAGCGGTGCCCTATGCATCGTGACCGGATCGTTTCGTGTGTCCAAGTCAAACCTCATAGCTTATGACATCAACATTACGACCGGCTCGTTTTTTGTGGATTCCTTGTCCTTGATCAAGGTGACCCTGAAGCTCTCCATTCACGCAGAAGGCGCGGTGGAGATCGCTAACCAAATCGTCGATTCGGAAGACTCTTTCGGAAATACCAAGATCAGCATCAACGCAAAGAGCATTACTTTGTCGGGCTCCGGCAGTGAGCTAAGAGCGGGCTTTGTGTATTTGCATGCCTCCACGCTGGAAATCAACGGCAACGTGCTAGCAACCTGGGTGCCTCCCAATTGCTCACAGGCCTTTGGTCCGGAGCACGTCAACTGCACCTCCACACCCTCCCCGGCTTCCAACGTGTCGCTCTGGACCCGCGCCAACGAGGTGACGGTCAACTCGGCTGGACGGCTAGAAGGAGCAGTCTTGGTGGTGTGTGCGAACGAGATGAACGTCCTGGGATCGCTTTCTTCCACAGCTGCCGGTTGCCCGTCAATGCAAGGGCTGGGGGCGGGAGGTGTTGGGGAGGAAGACAATACCGCCAGCGGGGGCGGCCACGGTGGACCAGGAGGAAACTCCAGCACCGGTTTCGCAGGAGGTCCAGCATATGACAACGAGTTCGGTGTGGCCCCGAGGCGCATGGGGAGTGGAGGGGGAAGCGCGGATGGTGGGGTGGGCGGAGGTCTGATTATTCTGGACGTGAACGGGACCTTCTACCTTGGCAACGCGATCGAGGCCAACGGACAGACCTTTGGCTCGAGCAACGAGGCAGGTGGAGGAGGGGGCAGCGGCGGAGCCATCAGCATCTCCACCACCAACCTCTACTGTGTAACTGGCAGGACATGTGTGCTCAACGCATCCGGTGGGAACGGGGCAGCGCCGGGTGGAGGCGGGGGCGGCGGTGGTGTGATTTTTGTGGAGTGGAAAGGAGGAGTGATCAACCCGTCCAATTTGTCCACAAGGATGCCAGTCGTGGAAGCCTCGGGGGGGCTTGCAGGCAATCGTTCTGCAGCAGCTGCTGTTGGCCCATGGAACGCCACGGCAGGCTCACCAGGTGTCTTAGACAGTGAGCCAACATGTGAGGCAGGATGGGGAGGGCTGTTCTGCACGCCTTGCTTGGTGGGCTACTTCAAGGCGTCGATCGGGAATATGCGCTGTGAGCCATGCTCTGCTGGAAATTTTTCCAACCGCTCGTCTTCGCTTTTCTGTAACCTATGCCTCGGTGGGACCTTTTCTTCGCAAGCATCGTCAAGCTGCTCTCGATGCCCAGCCGGTACTTTTCTACAAAATGTTAGGAGTGCTGTGATCCTGTGCTTCGAGCAGAAGCCTGTGTAGTAGCAGCGAGCTGGAGAACAGAGTTAAGTACAGAGTCTACTAAATAGAGGCACTTAGGCAGAGTCGGAAGATCTTTCCTTGCTTCTAATCTGCTGCCTGCCACAAGAATCAAATTTTACAATGCATGAACCAATATCAGCTTGCTTACCTCTTCGTTTATTTTCAACTACTGAATAAGTATATCCTGCAGTCTATGCTTAGCAGGCTATGGCAAATGTGCAGGTAGGTACTCGCACAGCGGCGCCAACACTTGCTCGCAGTGTTTGCAAGGAACATATTCGCTTGAGCAGAGCGGAAGCTGCCAACCTTGTAGTCAAGGCAACTACCAGACACAAGTGGGCTCCAGCAGTTGCAACCAATGCGGCCTGGGCTCTTCCAGCTACACCATGGCAAGCTCATGTTTTGCTTGCCAAGGCAAACCTTCCAACTCCATGTACAATCAGGTTGTCAATCGTTGCTGACTGTGCTCCTGTTCCTCTTGCGTTGAAGAAAGCCGATCAAGTCTAAGTCTTGCTTTGAGGAAATCGACTTACCATTATTATTATCATTATTATTATTATTATTATTATTATTATTACTACTACTACTACTACTACTATTACTACTATTATTATTATTACTATTATTATCATTATTATTATTATTATTATTGTTATTATTATTATTATTATTATTGTTACTACTACTATTATCATTATTATTATTATTATTATTATTATTATTATTATTATTTTAGGACACCGTGATAGCCCAGTGGTCAAGTTCTACCATCTGGGCCCTGTCGCCAGTTCGATTCCAGTCGGTGCCACCAGTATTTTCATTGAACATACCGGTCCGTCTGGACCAGTATTTTCATTGAACATACCGGTCCGTCTGGAAGTGTTGGAACTGCCCTTGCGGGGGTGTCATTACAGCCTATCGTCAATTCTTCGTACTCCCCTCACGGGTGAGACGATGGAGGCGCATGTGCAGAAATGCATCAGCCATTGACAGAGAAGCACTATTATTATTATTATTATTGTTATTATTGTTATTATTATTATTATTATCATCATCATCATCATAATTGTCATTAGTATCATAGTTATTAATACCATTATGATTGTATTATTATTATTATTATTATTATTATTATTATTATTATTCGGGAGTACATAGGCCATTGGTCCTTTTCAATGGGCTGATTGGTATAAAGCTCCTAGAGTAATGTTCTATGCCGTCACTTCCTTTATTCCACCGATTGGTGTGGAGACTTTCCTTATGGAATGGAGGACTGGATGCACATGGCCTTTTGGCTCAGCAATTGGCAGAGATACATTATTATTTTTATTATTATTATTGTTATTGTGATTGATTACACCGCCTTGGAACAGGTTCACTGATTGATTTCCCGTTTCGTCCTCAGGCGGGCTCATGTGGCTGGGTGTGCGAGGCAGCCTTCCTTGATAACGACAAAGGGCAATGTGTGACGCCATGGCTAAACGCTGTGAATAAATTGGGAGGCTTCGGGCCGTCGGCGGGGCTGTTTGGAGGAGTTGTGATGCTTTTGGCCTGTCCATTTCTCGCCTGCTGGTTTCGGAGGTCTGCACACGCTTATTTCTTTGTACAAACTCACATTCAAGTCCCATGATTGGATTATCTGCTCAGGAAGCGCCAGCGGTCCAGGCAGCGGCAGTGGTTGAAGCAGGAGCTGAAAATGCTCAACTACGTGCCTGGCTCACCTTTTGTGCCTTCCGCCAACGAGAACAGCATGCAGCGCAACGCTAGCTGGGTTCGGTATCGACCCTTTCTTTTCTCGCCATGATTTTTGCACCGAAGATTGTGATCCATATTGTATCTGCAACATTTGACTGCGTCAGTAATACTTTGCATGACACTCATTTAGTATGCAATCATAAAATGATTTCCTATAGTTTTTTGTGTTACGCTGTTTGACCTGTTCACACATAACATTTCTTCTTTGCCTGAATTTATCAAAATGCCTCTGGCAGAGTTAGAGCGCAGGATGCAGACGATCCTGTGCTTGGGAATCGCTTAAGCCTCGCTGACCTGTCTGTCCACCTCCACCGCATCTACTTCTCTGGGAGCAACCACTTCGACAGCCCGCTAAGCCTACGCCCCGTCCCTGACTCGGAAATCAACTCTGTTGTGGACGCAACTTTATTTGCAGAGTTTACGCACTCAGTCTTTTTGAGTCACGGCTGGCGGGCTTGGGTATGAATGTATCATGTTCTACCTGTAAATGTATTATATGCACATTATGTATGTATGTATGTATGTATGTATGCATGTATGTATTTAGGAATCTCGTTTGGTATCCATTCTGAGCTGCATCTACCTGCCTCTTGCGCATATCTTTATCCAACGCCGGCGCGAGCACCATCTCAAGCTGCTCTTCCAATACCTGCGCTCCTATAACCACGACTTCATCCAGGATACACGGTCTAGAGCTCTTGGTAACTCCTTGAAGTTTGGAGCTAGTCCTTGCCACACATTGTGCTGGATCGACGTGCTGGCGTTCGGGGATGTGAATGACAGCGAACAGGAACTGGTTGGAAAGCCTTGTATTCCGATGGCGCTGGTGGTGGCAGGTAGACAGATACAAATACGTTGATAACTTAGATAATCTCTTTTATTTGTTTATTTGTTTATTTGTTTATTTATTTATTTATTATTTATTATTTACTTCTTTATTTATTTATTTATTTATTTACTTATTTATTTATTTATTTATTTATTTATTTATTTATTTCTGTACTTCTTTACTTCTTTATTAATTTATTTATTCATTTATTTATTTATTTATTTATGTATTCACTTATTCATTTATTTATTCAGGCGATGGCCGTTGGTACAGCCCATTCGGTCTAGACCTAACCGACTCCCTCAACAAATCCCTTGTCATCTTCTATGGTCATCACTGGTTTCGAATTATGTGTCACCTCAACGCACTCTTGCGGACGTTACGGCAAGATGAGCTCTACTCCCCTAGTAGCATGCAGCCTATCCTCAAGTACCTGGACGATGTGAACTGCCAACCGTTCATACAGCGTACGGACTCTGGGCCGGGCGTGGTGCTCGAACTTGGCTATATGGACCCTTCCCTAGGTGGCGTTCCTTTATCCGCCTTGAAGAGGTTGCGCAAACGTTCGAAGCTCTGCATCCTGGTCCTGCCCGAACCTGTAAGTCACAGGACAGACATGCGGTCTCATCCATCGGGTTCATCCTCACTTGAGATCTTAAGACCGCATGATATCCTTGCATCAGATTCTCGAGCTACTAATCTCTTGTCGATGGGAGATTACCGCGACTCTTCAGCACGCACGAGTAAGAACTCCTCCGTCAGACAGCCATCGGAACAGTTTCCGGAGCCAAAAACGTCAGATAGCCATATTCAGTTGAACACGGACCGTCTGCCATATGGCGCCATCCCCACACAGGTAGATAGATTTCCTTCTATCCTGCATGTGTTCTTGTGTGTGTGTGTGTGTGTGTGTGTGTGTTTCATTTTGTTGTTGTCTGCTGTTGCTTTGGTTGATTGTTGTTGTTACTGTTGCTGTCTCTTCTTCTTCTTCTTCTTATTATTATTATTATTATTATTATTATTATTATTATACTTCTTCTTCCTCTTCTTCTTCTTCTTCTTCTTCTTCTTCTTCTTCTTTCTTCTTCTTCTTCTTCTTCTTCTCCTTCTCCTTCTTCTTCTTCTTCTTTCTTCTTTCTTCTTTCTTCTTCTTCTTCTTCTTCTTCTTCTTCTTCTTCTTCTTCTTCTTCTTCTTCTTCTTCATTGTCTCCTTTGTCTTATTGCAGAACTTTTCTTTTGATTCTCCTCGTCATTCTATATTTTCACTTATTTTCCCCTATTGTGTGTGCTTAAGTGGGTCCTAGATGGGCTGGTTGCTCCCCCTTCGGCACAGCGCGTTGTTTTGCCTTCCTTGCTGCGCCGTTCGCTGGCGCCCGCTTACCCACTGTTTGTGGGCTTCACATTGGCTAGTCTGTTACTCCTCTATGCCATCATCCTTGTCTCGCTCTTCCTCACCACCGCGCTTGTTGAGAACACACTCCTCTCGGTCCTCCCCTTCCACCTTTTATTGCTCAAGCGGGTCAGATTGTGTGTTGAGATAGCTCCATAGAAGAACCTCCATGTCTGAATCTAATTTTCGAAATCTGCAGTTGTATTTATTTATTTATTTATTTATTTATTTATTTATTTATTTATTTATTTATTTATTTATTTATTTATTTATTTATTTATTTATTAATTAACTTATTTTGTTGATTTTGATTGAAACTGTGCTCAGGTCTTGGCTTACGCTTGCTTGTGTCTGATGGCTTTGGTTCCGATTTTCGGCTACGCAGCCCTCGTCTTCGATAACAGTTCTTTCATGCGGTAATGATCATTTAAGCACATTTAAAAATGATGTAAAGCGCTACGTTCTCTGCCAATCCTTCCATTTAGTATCTGTGCCAAGGCTCTTAGAAAGACGTTGATCAGAGTTTTTAAAGGCGCTACTGTGCAAGCGATGAAGATAAGAATTCCCTGAAAACCAAGCGCTTGAAGTTATTTTCCACTTTAGTTCAGAACTAGGAACATCTATAATCTTACGTTTCGCACAACGTAGTGTATGTCAACATATCACTTAATAACTCAACTTCCTGAACGTCTCTAGATTTTTCTGCGCGGCCAATGTCTTCACGCTGTTTCCCGCCTGTGTGCTATTGGTGTGTAACCTCATCTCCTGGCCGACTTTGGGCTTCTGGCTCGGCTTTGATCTACCGGTCTCCAATTATTGTATGACTTGTATTGATAATTAATCCTTCCTTCACATGCATACATACATGCATAGATGCATACATCCATTTGTACATACATGCCTATACTTCCATCCATTTTTCTGCGGCTGTCCGCATGTCTGAGTACTTAGTGTGTGCATGTATGTATGTATAAGTATGTTTGTGACTATATGAATACATGTTCAGTGCATAAATTCATGCACATACATGCATCGTCAAAAAGGAGCTGTATGTAAGCCTACCTTGCACACATACATACATACATATATACATACATACATACATACATACATACATACATACATGCATACACACATACATACATACATACATACATACGCATATACATACATATATACGTACATACGTACGAACATCATACGTACGTATACACATACATATACACGTAAATATATACGTACATTTTTACGTACATACGTACATACATATATACATACGTACGTGTGTCCCGCACTTTATCCATGCGGGTCAGGTGGCTGCAGCGCTGGTGCACCTGTGCATGGCCTGGATAAGCCGCCGATACTTAGCTTTCTTGGTCCTGCCTGCAACACTTGTGGATAGATAGATCGATAGGTAGATCGATCGATAGATAGATAGATTGATTGATTGATTGATTGATAGATAGATAGATAGATAGATAGATAGATAGATAGATAGATAGATAGATAGATAGATAGATAGATGGGTATGTAGATAGATATATAGAAACAGATATGTAGGTAGGAAGAGGGAAACCAATAGATAGAAATTTATACACGTACATACATACATAAGGACACACACTCGAACACATAAATGTACATAAAACCCTTACAGCATATATGCGCACATGCATATATACTGTTGCGCATACTTACGCAAACGTATGCAAGGATACACGCAAACCCACACTTACATATACATACTCTATGTACGTGTATACATCGTATGCATACACGCATACCCACATATGTTCTTGTATGCACGTATTTATGCACGCATTTATGTTTGCGTCATACTCATACATTACAATATTTGCTTCATACATTATATCTCACCACCTTGATGCTATTGCACGAAATATTATTTTTATCATTATCGCCTACAAAAATGGAGGCACGTTTCCGACAGGATCAAGTGCCACTTGATCGATACGTCATCTACAAACATGTTTCTGAAACAGGAGTACAAGGCTGAGGAACAAGCTTGCAAGCGGGATTTTCTACGAGCGAAGCTGGAGCACAAATTAGATATTGATTCAGATTCTGAATCACAGCTAGCAACTGGTTTTGTATCAGACAGTTTTCGTCCTCAAGGGCCCAAGTTGAATGAGCAAAGCATAAACTCACCACCCTAGATGTACAACACGGTTGGTGGGAGCAGAAAGGATCCAGCAGCTGAGAGCGAGAGAGAAAGAAGACATGGGAGATTTATATTATTCATTAATGATTTAGAATGGAATATTCAATGAATAATTGTTTAGTATAATATAAATATTTTACTTGTAATTCAAATATTATAGACTCAAGTCTCCTTTGGTCTCCCTTGCTTCTTCAATGGTGAGTCAGGACAAATAATAATAATAAAAATAATAATAATAATAATAATAATAATAATAATAATAATAATAATATGTATGTATCGTCTGCCAATTGCTGAGCCAAAAGGCCATGTGTATCCAGTCCTCCATTCCATAAGGAAAGTCTCCACACCAATCGGTGGAATAAAGGAAGTGACGGCATAGAACATTACTCTAGGAGCTTTATACCAATCAGCCCATGGAAAGGGACCGATGGCCTATGTACTCCCTAATAATAATAATAATAATAATAATAATAATAATAATAATAATAGTGTATCTCCTGCCAATTGCTGAGCCAAAAGGCCATGTGCATCCAGTCCTCCATTCCATAAGGAAAGTCTCCACACCAATCGGTGGAATAAAGGAAGTGACGGCATAGAACATTACTCTAGGAGCTTTATACCAATCAGCCCATGGAAAGGACCGATGGCTTATGTACTCCCTAATAATAATAATAATAATAATAATAATAATAATAATAATAGACTTATCAGTCAATTGGCCTTTGATCCTGTCGGACATGTGCCTCCATTGATAATAGTAATAATAATAATGATAATGATAATAATAATAATAATAATAATACTATATCTGAGGCGTACTGATGCAGCTAATGGCATATCCTCAACGGACATAAGCCTCCAATACCCTTGTTCGAGGTCCTCCACCCCCCCGTGTCAGTCTCTCGCCTGATGATCGGGGCCACCGATGGAGCTCCTGAGGGCAAGACTGCACTAAGCCGAGGTTATTCCGCAGTCCCAGCAACCTCTTGCAAGACGTCACCGAATGTGCAAGTGCATACACCAAGCGCGGTTGCTAGAGCTGCCTCGAAACCCCACCCATAACAATCTGGTGTCTGCTGGGTCCTGGGCTATCAACCAGCATATGCGGAGTTTAAGATCTTTTACGCGCGCAACGACCCTCCTCCCCAGCATCTACCACCAAAGGGTTATGAGTTGGCGTCACAGTTTAACGCCTTGAGGCCATTGGGCTGGAACTCTGTTTAGCAAGTGTGACTAGGTTTTTTCATCGGGATTTCCCTCAAATATGTCACAGTCAACACTCCAAGGCAGATTTACTATATCTGAGGCGTGCTGATGCAGCTAATGGCATATCCTCAACGGACATAAGCCTCCAATACCCTTGTTCGAGGTCCTCCACCCCCCCGTGTCAGTCTCTCGCCTGATGATCGGGGCCACCGATGGAGCTCCTGAGGGCAAGACTGCACTAAGCCGAGGTTATTCCGCAGTCCCAGCAACCTCTTGCAAGACGTCACCGAATGTGCAAGTGCATACACCAAGCGCGGTTGCTAGAGCTGCCTCGAAACCCCACCCATAACAATCTGGTGTCTGCTGGGTCCTGGGCTATCAACCAGCATATGCGGAGTTTAAGATCTTTTACGCGCGCAACGACCCTCCTCCCCAGCATCTACCACCAAAGGGTTATGAGTTGGCATCACAGTTTAACGCCTTGAGGCCATTGGGCTGAATAATAATAATAATAATAATAATATAATAATAATAGTGCTTCTCTGTCAATGGCTGATGCAAATCTGCACATGCGCCTCCATCGTCTCACCCGTGAGGGGACGAAGAATTGACGATAGGCTCTAATGACACCCCCGCACGGGCAGTTCCAACACTTCCAGACGGACCGGTATGTTCAATGAAAATACTGGTGGCACCGACGGGAATCGAACTGGCGACAGGGCCCAGATGGTAGAACTTGACCACTGGGCTATCACGGTGTCCATAATAATATAATAATAATAATAATAATAATAATAATAATAATAATAATAATAATAATAATAGTGTATCTCCTGCCAATTGCTGAGCCAAAAGGCCATGTGCATCCAGTCCTCCATTCCATAAGGAAAGTCTCCACACCAATCGGTGGAATAAAGGAAGTGACGGCATAGAACATTACTCTAGGAGCTTTATACCAATCAGCCCATGGAAAGGACCGATGGCCTATGTACTCCCTAATAATAATAATAATAATAATAATAATAATAGTGCTTCTCTGTCAATGGCTGATGCAAATTTGCACATGCGCCTCCATCGTCTCACCCGTGAGGGGAGTACGAAGAATTGACGATAGGCTGTAATGACACCCCCGCAAGGGCAGTTCCGACACTTCCAGACGGACCGGTATGTTCAATGAAAATACTGGTCCAGAAATAGACCGGTATGTTCAATGAAAATACTGGTGGCACCGACGGGAATCGAACTGGCGACAGGGCCCAGGTGGTAGGACTTGACCACTGGGCTATCACGGTGTCCATAATAATAATACTAATAATAATAATAATAATAATAATAATAATAGTAAATAAATAAATAAATAGGCTTCCTCAGACTATAGCATCAGATCCAGATCCTGGACATGTGCCTCCATTGGGTCACCGGGGTCAGCCGATCCCAACGCATTGTCAGAACACCAAACAGACATAGCAGCAACAGCAACAGCAGGGGCAGATGGGGGCTGTGAAGTGCATGAAGAGCTAGATGCGAGGGTGTTAGCTGAAGAGAAGAACTCGGAGACACTACGCTGCGCTCCCGAACCCCTCTCTCTAGCCAGGACGTCCACACTGCGCGGACGGCCGCGCCGCGCAACATCAACGTCACTTGGGGGAGAGGGTGGGACAGAAGCTGATGGAACCTCAGTGAGGTCAATCACCTCCTCACCCCCATCATCCACCCCAAGCTCCTCCCTTTTACCCTCCCTAGCAGACCAACACTCAGACACATATGATCCAAACAACACATCCAACTTTGGAGGGGGACGCAACGCTGTAACCCCTAACAACGCAGCAAGCCTAAAGTTACTGCGGAAGCGCGACTTCCCCTGAAAAAACTTACAAAACAATCGTGATTGATCCACAGGCGACATATCATCCCAACCCTGCCGCACAGAGCCCTCCCGCTCCCGCCCAAGCAACACATCCTCCACCACAACCTCACCACCTACGACCTCACCACCCTCCTCACTCCCTCCATCCCCCTCAGCACCCCCCACAGCCATGCCACCGAGCCTCTGCATACTCAGCAACAGCTGCTTACGTCTCCCCTCATGCATGGGGCAATCCCATAAGAAGTGCGCAAGGGACTCATTGACATCATCATGACAACAGAAGCAGCGAGGGGACATGCCACTGACCAACTTGCTGCGGTACAACCGAAGGCGGTTGTTGCAGCTGAGCAACCTTCTCCGAAGCAGATTATAATGCGCATCATCAAGGGCTACCCATCTTGGGAACTCCTTAGTTCCAAAGACTTGTCTTAGGATGACTCGCAGGCCATCAGTAAGATCGCTGCCTGCCTCTCGCTTGTCCCACATCAGTTGCTGCACCATCTTGACGTCCTGCTGAAGGGCCCACTTGTCCACAGTCGAACTCCAACCCTCGAGGTCCTTCTCTGAGCTATTTAGGAGCTCCTGAAGCCCTTGTTGTAGATCCATTGAGTCCCTGATAGCGCCTTCGGCCTCCGCAGTCCAGTCGGATTTGACTTGAGATGCGATGACAGGAAATCGCTTCTCCGGTAGAACACGCAGCCGTCCATAGAACTTCAGTTGCGCCGCCCGCCGCAAACGCTCCGCACTCAAAGAGCGCGCCAGAAAGAGTGTAATCCACTTGCTTGTCTTAGGGCTGATGCCGAGAATCATCCTCATGGGGCGCAGCATTGCTGCCTCCAGCTTGGTGAGCTGCGATACGGGGGCACGCCAGACATCGAAGGCGTACTTCAGCTTGGCCCCCACAAGTTGATTCCAGCACATGAGACGATACCTAGCTTGTATCTCACATGCACACCACAAAGAGTACCAACCTGCGGTGGCGACTTCAGTGACACGCGTAGCCCGCAGGGCCTGCTCCTTCCACTTCAGGTCGTCGGTGATAACCACTCCCAGGTACTTGTACTGACTGGTGACACAAAGCTTCTGGCCGCGAAACCACACCACGGGCTCACCTCGCTCCCTGATACTTGGTCGTTTCGCCTTGCTCGACGTGTAAATGGGCATGATTTCCGTCTTCTTGCCGGGCTTCAAGTTGACTTCCAGCCGGTAATCTTCCGCGAACTTGGCCACAACATTGACCATCTTCTGGAGCTCGGTGCGACTGTGAGCGATGAGGGCCACGTCGTCCGCGTATAGAAGTGCCTTGATGTCGTTCAGCCGCTTCACATCCGTGATCTTGAGGGCACTCGCCAGCCGATCACACAGCTCATCCATAAAGACGTTGAAGAGTGTGGGAGAGAGAGGGGACCCCTGTTGGACGCCTACACCCTCCAGTACTTCGGGGGTGAGTGCTCCATCAACTAGCACTTGCGACGAAGTCTGCTCGTAGCACCTGCGTAGCGTGCGCCAGAACTTGCCCCTTACACCCAGCTTCCAGAGCCTCTCAAATAGACCATCTCTCCAAACAGACGGGAAAGCCTTGCGTAGATCGACGAACAGGACATACGACTCCCGCTTCTGCTGCTGACGCCCCTTCAACCTCTGCCAAAGGGCAAAGACCTGATCCGTAGTGCGACGCCCCGGGCGGAAGCCTCCCTGCTCTGGACGTAGCTTATCCGGGCCATCCACGAAGAGCGTTAGACGAGTAGCTAATAAGGACAGATACAGCTTACCAAGGCAACTAATAATCGAGATATCCCTCCAGTTGTCAGGATCCGTAGGATCCCCACCCTTGGGGATATTGACGATGATTCCCTTGCCCCAAGCTTTTGGAGTCCTCTCGGCTTCTCGAATCCAGTTGAAGTACTGCGTTAAGTAGCCATTGATGTAGGCGCCGCCATACTTGAGCATCTCGTTCTTCACTTTGTCCTCGCCACAAGCTTTGTGGTTATTCAGGGCACGTTGCCTTGCAAGGACCTCCTCTTGCGTGAACGGCTTGTCCAGCTCTTCGCAAGTGTCTTCACCTACTTCGTGCTCCTTCATAGCCCGGGCCACCTCATCTCTGAAGCGATCGTTCCAGTGGAACTGCCGCTTAGCTTCGGCTTCCTCCCACTCCAGCGAGCCTGCTTCTGCACAGCACTCCACCACAACAGCCGCACTTGCCGGATTTTCCCGTGGCTTCACCGAATTTTTCCGAAATTCCTCCCACCGCGCGACCTTTTCCGGCAGCGTACACGCCAGTGAGCCATCCTCCCTTTGCACCGGCGCGGAGACCTTCGTTCTGCGTGCCCCGCCAAGCCGCTTCGCGAGTAGCCAAAAGCGCTTTGAGGATTGCTCGCGTTGACATTTGACCGCTTCTTCCTGCACTTGCTTGAAGGAGGCGGACTTCTTGGCCCGAGTTACCTTCCGAATTTGCTTGCGGAGCCGTAGCCAATTCAGACGGGCTTCCGCATTCGATTCATCCCTCCTGTATGCTGCGTAGGCCTCCCGGCGCTGCTGAATGAGCTCCTTTAGCTCCCCATCGAACCAATTGTTGGTGAAACGGGGTCGTATACATCTGGAGCCAAGGACCCGGTGCGCCGCCATTCGGAAGGACTGCGCCACTCGCTCGGTGACGTCATCTACCACCCGTTGGCTGTCGGCACCACCCGATAGGTCAAGCTCAGGCAGCTGATGTACTCCAAGCTTCTGTAGGCAATGCTGGAATACGTCATCGAACTTGTCGCGTAGATAATCCAGCGCTTGCTTCGCAGCGTGATCATTACCCGAGACACCAGCACCAATTAGCTTATCCACACGAAAGGACCTGTAAGGTTTCGCAGCCCGCTTTGGCCGGCGCTGGCCGCTCCACGTCAGTTCGGCCCATACTGCCTTGTGGTCCGTATCAAGATCATCTTCGCATACTCCGAACTTTGCTCCAGATGCCAAGCCAGGCGACGCGCAGATGTAATCGAGGAGGTGCTTGCCTGTGCCCATGCCGCGCTGCTCACGCCGGGACCACCAGTAGGACCCTTCCACTGGGCACGAGAAGCCGCTCAGATTTCGCAGGCCCGAAGCGACGAGGACAGCCGCGAGTCTCTTGCCGTTCTCCGAACGTACCGGTGCTCCCTTATCATCGACCTCCCCGTGCTGACCGACAATGCCCTCCTCTTTTCGGCTGCATGCCGGCCCGAGCTTTGCGTTGGCATCCGCCACCGTGACCACAAGACCTTTGGCTCCAAAAAAAGCTATAGCTGCCTGCCAGGCCGCATACGCCTCTGACGACTCTTCTTCCTGCGTTTCCTGGGGAAAGTAGCCGTTGCCCACATAGATATCCTGAGCGCCGGTAACACCCGAGGCGATACGCAGCCACACTTGCTGCCGGTGGTCGACGGGGGCTGACACCAGGTTGCAATACGGACCAAGGAAGTTAGCCACCGCGAATAGAACCCCACCCTTGCAGCGATTTTTCTCGCTGACCTCCGCAGGTTTTCCAAAAATCCGGAATCCATCCAGGCTGCATTTGGAAAGTTGCTTCTTGCCCATGCGGTGCTCCTGAGCCCCGATGACTAGCCAGCCCTCGTGCTTGTAGAATGATGCCCATTCCGCCGTGCCTACGTTGTCGTATCCCGTTTTACCCTGCCAGTTGTGACTCGCGACGAGTAGCTTGAAGCCGGTATCGAACTGCTTGGAGCGGTGCTTCTTGGCTCGTTTCCGGACCCGACGGCCGCGCTTGGCTTCCGCCCTCGTGCTGCCCCCCTCTGCAGGTGCTTGCGCAGGTTGGTCCCCCACTGCACTGGCCGCCGAATGCAGGGGCACCACATGCACATCAGCACACTCAGACACACACTTAGGTGCATCGGCAGCCAATTCCGAAGACACCACCTGCACATCATCGACACATTCTTCATGCAGAGGCAAGACGCGATATCCCGTCGCAGCTTCCTCCTTCCGGACCGCCGCTTCCCCACGCAGATGGATGCGAATAAGCCTTCGGACACGTTCCCTGTCCCTGAACCTGCGCCCAAGGGCCACATTGACCCCTCTGCCGAAGAATTTGAGATGTTTGAGTTGCTGCAACGCCGTCTGCCTGCTGTCATCGTCCTCGTAGACCAGCTCCAGGTGACGAAACATTCGCTGGCCTTGCCACTCCATTACCGGGACCACCAGACCAAGACCGCTCATTTTGGAGGCGATCTCCTGTAGATTGGCGCGTTCTGAGAGCCCCCAGACAATCAGATTACGCCCGTCCTTGTCGTACCGATCTACCCGCCGGTACCGTCGAGGCGGCGGTGCCATCTGCCATACAGCGCCGCTCGCCTTATGTTGAAGCGCCGACCCGTGTGCCAGGTTTGGGGAGGAAGGATGAGGCGCAGCTAAGATAGCCTCTCCACGTGGTTCAGGAATTCCGTCATATACGCGAGCCCTCATCCTCCCATCCTGGGACATCGGGCCAGAGCCCGTCGAAGAGGCATTCCCACGGGGATTGTCCAGGTCTTCGGCGATTCTACCTTGTCCCATAAGGGCCACAGTGGTAGCTCCGTGCTTCGCGTATTTGTAATCCATTGAGAGTAGTAGACGGCCAATGTCGCTGGCCATCACCGCCGCGCCTCTTTACGCCGAGGAAAGCGCCCGCCCATGCAAATAGCATCGGCGGTATCTGCAACACACACTACACGCATTTCCGCCGGTGTCACTGGACGCTGCTGCGTCGCTTCGTGCCCTTCGGCGCCCGCCAGCACCCCCAGCGTCGCCAGAACCTGCCTCACGCACTACACACACTCTCCATCGCATCGCCAACGCCTCTACTCTCATGCCTTATGGACTTTCAGCTGCTCCTAACAATACACATCATGAGGTACGGGTGTCCCCGAGTGGAGCCAGATCGGACGGCGTGCCGCTGAAACTCCTTCCCCCACGTGGGTATAGAAGGCGCGAACCTAGCGGTACCTATAGGGTCTTACAGACAAGTATAGTAATCCCAGCCGAAGCTGCTCAGTTAGAAATGCAACGGTGGAGGGTGTGAATGCATGGGGCAAGGCACGGCAACGCAGCAAGGCGCTGGCAAGGCATTGGGACCGACTGAAGTCCCTCTCCAACGTGCGCTCATCATGTGTTCCAGTTAGGCAACCCCGAAAAAGCGAAGATAGGGAGGAGACAAAACCCAGATAGGATGAAGATAGGATTAACATGAAGCCGAAATGGAGCCGAGTTGGAACAGGTCAACTCAGCCCCATCTCGGCTCAATGTGAATCCTATCTTCAACCCATCTCGGTACTGTTTCCTCCGAATGCTCACCTCAACAAGATCACCAAAAACCGGAACTGGAAGCCCCCAGGCATTTACTCGGCAGGAAATTCGGCGAAAATGGGCTAACCAGGAAACCAGACCCAAACCAACAGCCAAGAAAAACGAGCCAACCAACAATCCAACAGACAACCCCACAACCTGCCTGGCCGAACCCCTACCGAGTAAATGCCCAGTTGAGAGTTGCGCATATCCCGGTGACCGCCCTCCCCAAGCGGTCACCTTCGTGGGGAGAGGCCCAACCACCTCCTCTTCCCATGGAGTGCCATCTTGTGCACCCCTCCAGAAATAAATAAATAATAATAATAATAATGATGATATATATATATATATTGATCTGTCATGGCTGAGCCCGAGGGCCATGCGCCTCCATCCCTCGACCCAACAGGGACTACAGTGAGTATGTTGGGGAGGGAAGAGTGACTCTAACCATCCTGCATAGAAGGCCCCAAAAGGAAGTCCCTACTACCCGCACAGTGTCGGGTACCTTGCAGGAAATCAACTACAAATGATTGATCTTCCCCGCGTGAGAGCTCCACGAGACTGGGTAGGTCCCGCATGGAGGTACTCACAGGGGTAGCAGACATTTCATGCGGTCTGCCAGCGCATGAGGACGTTTTGTGGTAAGTATCTGGGACGCCTCGAAACCCGTCACCACCCCTAGATCGCGGAATGTAAATACCCCTTTGATCCCACGTGGTGTATGTCTTATAAAAAACAACACAACGACATGGCCTCGGAACCAACACAACAACATAGCCTCGGAACCCACATCGACATAGCCTCGGAACCCACACAACAACAGAGCCTCGGAACCAACACAACTACATAGCCTCGGAACCAACACAACAACATAGCCTCGGAGCCAACACAACGACATGGCCTCGAAACCAGTGGGAAGAGGCCCAACCACCTCCTCTTCCCGTGGGGTGCCATACTGTGCACCCCTCCATAATAATGATGATATTATTATTAATAATAATAATAATAATAATAATAATAATAATAATAATAATAATGATAATTATCATAATAATAATAATAATGATAATAATAATAATAATACTATATCTGAGGCGTACTGATGCAGCTAATGGCATATCCTCAACGGACATAAGCCTCCAATACCCTTGTTCGAGGTCCTCCACCCCCCCGTGTCAGTCTCTCGCCTGATGATCGGGGCCACCGATGGAGCTCCTGAGGGCAAGACTGCACTAAGCCGAGGTTATTCCGCAGTCCCAGCAACCTCTTGCAAGACGTCACCGAATGTGCAAGTGCATACACCAAGCGCGGTTGCTAGAGCTGCCTCGAAACCCCACCCATAACAATCTGGTGTCTGCTGGGTCCTGGGCTATCAACCAGCATATGCGGAGTTTAAGATCTTTTACGCGCGCAACGACCCTCCTCCCCAGCATCTACCACCAAAGGGTTATGAGTTGGCGTCACAGTTTAACGCCTTGAGGCCATTGGGCTGGAACTCTGTTTAGCAAGTGTGACTAGGTTTTTTCATCGGGATTTCCCTCAAATATGTCACAGTCAACACTCCAAGGCAGATTTACTATATCTGAGGCGTACTGATGCAGCTAATGGCATATCCTCAACGGACATAAGCCTCCAATACCCTTGTTCGAGGTCCTCCACCCCCCCGTGTCAGTCTCTCGCCTGATGATCGGGGCCATCGATGGAGCTCCTGAGGGCAAGACTGCACTAAGCCGAGGTTATTCCGCAGTCCCAGCAACCTCTTGCAAGACGTCACCGAATGTGCAAGTGCATACACCAAGCGCGGTTGCTAGAGCTGCCTCGAAACCCCACCCATAACAATCTGGTGTCTGCTGGGTCCTGGGCTATCAACCAGCATATGCGGAGTTTAAGATCTTTTACGCGCGCAACGACCCTCCTCCCCAGCATCTACCACCAAAGGGTTATGAGTTGGCGTCACAGTTTAACGCCTTGAGGCCATTGGGCTGAATAATAATAATAATAATAATAATAATAATAGTGCTTCTCTGTCAATGGCTGATGCATTTCTGCACATGCGCCTCCATCGTCTCACCCGTGAGGGGAGTACGAAGAATTGACGATAGGCTCTAATGACACCCCCGCAAGGGCAGTTCCAACACTTCCAGACGGACCGGTATGTTCAATGAAAATACTGGTCCAGACGGACCAGTATGTTCAATGAAAATACTGGTGGCACCGATGGGAATCAAACTGGCGACAGGGCCCAGATGGTAGAACTTGACCACTGGGCTATCACGGTGTCCAATAATAATGATAATAATAATAATAATAATAATAATAATAATAATAGTGCTTCTCTGCCCATTTCTGATGCAAATCTGCATATGTGCCTCCATCGTCTCACCCGTAAGGGGCGTACGAAGATTTCTTCTCTGTGGCGTGGCATCTCTTAATAATAATAATAATAATAATAATAATAATAATAATAATAATAATAATAATAATAGTGCTTCTCTGTCAATGGCTGATGCATTTCTGCACATGCGCCTCCATCGTCTCACCCGTGAGGGGAGTACGAAGAATTGACGATAAGCTCTAATGACACCCCCGCAAGGGCAGTTCCAACACTTCCAGACGGACCGGTATGTTCAATGAAAATACTGGTCCAGACGGAGCGGTATGTTCAATGAAAATACTGGTGGCACCGACGGGAATCGAACTGGCGACAGGGCCCAGATGGTAGAACTTGACCACTGGGCAATAATAATAATAATAATAATAATAATAATAATAATAATAATAATAATAATAATAATACTATATCTGAGGCGTACTGATGCAGCTAATGGCATATCCTCAACGGACATAAGCCTCCAATACCCTTGTTCGAGGTCCTCCACCCCCCCGTGTCAGTCTCTCGCCTGATGATCGGGGCCACCGATGGAGCTCCTGAGGGCAAGACTGCACTAAGCCGAGGTTATTCCGCAGTCCCAGCAACCTCTTGCAAGACGTCACCGAATGTGCAAGTGCATACACCAAGCGCGGTTGCTAGAGCTGCCTCGAAACCCCACCCATAACAATCTGGTGTCTGCTGGGTCCTGGGCTATCAACCAGCATATGCGGAGTTTAAGATCTTTTACGCGCGCAACGACCCTCCTCCCCTGCATCTACCACCAAAGGGTTATGAGTTGGCGTCACAGTTTAACGCCTTGAGGCCATTGGGCTGAATAATAATAATAATAATAGTGCTTCTCTGTCAATGGCTGATGCAAATCTGCACATGCGCCTCCATCGTCTCACCCGTGAGGGGAGTACGAAGAATTGACGATAGGCTCTAATGACACCCCCGCAAGGGCAGTTCCAACACTTCCAGACGGACCGGTATGTTCAATGAAAATACTGGTGGCACCGACGGGAATCGAACTGGCGACAGGGCCCAGATGGTAGAACTTGACCACTGGGCTATCATGGTGTCCAATTAATAATAATAATAATAATAATAATAATAATAATAATAATAATAATAATAATAATAATAATAATAATAATAATAATAATGATGATAATAATGATAATAATAGTGCTTCTCTGTCAATGGCTGATGCATTTCTGCACATGCGCCTCCATCGTCTCACCCGTGAGGGGAATACGAAGAATTGACGATAGGCTGTAATGACACCCCCGCAAGGGCAGTTCCAACACTTCCAGACGGACCGGTATGTTCAATGAAAATACTGGTCCAGACGGACCGGTATGTTCAATGAAAATACTGGTGGCACCGACGGGAATCGAACTGGCGACAGGGCCCAGATGGTAGAACTTGACCACTGGGCTATCACGGAATGATGATAATAATAATAATAATAATAATAATAATAATAATAATAATAATAATAATAATAATATAATAATAATAATAATCATACTGTCGGGATCCTAATAACTAGAATCCTAATAAGTGATAATTTTTAGTTTGATTCCAAACTCACAATCCAAGGATCCAATGTCACAATCCAATTCACCGGCAACGTATTAAATTACAATTAAAACCAGAGTATTTAATTTAATATCTTTTTCTGCTTCACAGTGGTATGGTTGGATTGCTCCAGACTTGGAAAAAATGAACATGTCGAGTCGGAGTCACCACCTCAGGTGGATTGGACTGTTTAAAAGGATTTTGCTGCTGAGAACGGGAGCACGCGCAGAGTCCGTGGATCACCAGAAAATTATAGTAGTTCGAATAAGAAAAGGTACTAGTAATACAGTAACTCATGGTAGTATACATATATCAAGGACAAAAGAAGAAGACAAAGAACATTGAAAAGTATAACTTGAAAAAATATTACAATAGTCACCTACGATATTTAATAACCGATAACTGTCCTAACGATATGAAAACTGTGGAATAGCTAAAATATTGACTCCGTAGCCTCCAGACCAAGGGTCATTCGCCAACACTTACATTGCGTAAGATTCAACTTTGAGTAACTTCAAGTTGGGCTATTCACAAATACTTATACGCCCCCCTGCCACCCGTTGCCCTAGATTCCAGATATCAGTTAACATGAAGTGTTGAGTGATTTCGAGTAATATCAATTCTCGCAAGCCTGAATAAAGCTGTTGCACATGACTCATACGCCATATTACTCGGAACCATCCCGCACTTCCCCATCCCCGATTGAAACCGTTAGGTGACTCAGGACTGTTACCATATATATATGATCAGAAAAAAAAATTGCCGCTTCCCCTACTTCCCACAGAACCGGCCCCTAGTCATTCATCGTCCCCCCAACCTAATATCGGTCTATACTATCCCCGGATCTATATTAACCCGAGCGAATAGTAATCCTTGCAGCACCGCCCGCTTTGTGCGCTGCAGCTCCTCTCAGACTACTTCCCACCGTGTCCCCTTCCCTCGGACTTGAAGCTCCTCTGATTCCGCCAATCCGAATCTCGCCGAGCCGCGCCGCCTTGAAGCTGATCCCGCCGCATCGAAGTTGCTGTGCACCATCCCGATCCTTCCGCCAGGCATGATGGCCCTTCTCTCATCTCATTCTTCCCGGAAAAACAATTGATGCCGACCGCCACCGTGTCGAACTGAATCCGTCCATCAGAAACGCGCCCTAAGAATTTTGCCTTATCTTTACTTTCGCTTTAGCGGTGGGCTCCGGTGGTGGAGCATATGTACTTCTGGAGCAGCAGGTGATCAGGGATCTACGTAGTAAGCGGCAAGGTGGTCGTCTGATGGGCGCGGTTGAGCAGAAGGCTCAAATGGAGCTGCACTTCAGTGTGTCTGTCTTCAGGACAGACCCCAAACAGGCCAGTTACCTCTCTTCTTTGTCACGTAGTAAGCGGACTTTAGGCACTGGTGGGGGACAAGGGCTAGATCAGGAGAGCAGCGAGCGCAGGGACATGTTTGTTATTGTCTGTGTCTGAGCAAGGGCGCCTAATTGTTGAGCGGCGCTTGAATGGTGAACTCGTAGTGGAGGTGTGTTTCTTGCGGGGTCTGGGCGGCGATGTGGAGCCGCGGCAGGAGCAGCAGGGGCGCAGCGCGCGAGACCTGGACCTGAGTGATCATCTGCGGGAAAGGAAATGGACGACTTTCTTCCATCTTTTCTACTTTGGCATATTGTGGCTGGGTGGCACAAAGGTGCCGGTGCCGGTAGCATGCAGCGTAAGAGAACTTGAGCGCAACAGGTGGGACCTTTTGGTAATATTACTTTATTTCAGCGGAATGATGAGTGAAGGTCATGTTTTCAGGACCGGTAGTAGTACTACTAGGGAACTATCTAGGCAAGGCACTAGCTCTTCCGTGTAATGCTAGTTGGTGCGGCTGTCCTGGCTGCAAGTGGTTGATTGGACGAGAGCAGGAACTGCAGGGAGCGGGTTGTGACAATGACGCTAGTTAGGTCAGATCTCTTAGCGTATGGTCGTTGTTTGACATGGTTCCCGGTGCGGACCCGGACTTTGGACTTTGCTTCCGGTTGGAGCGTTTCTTCAATGGTGCAGTGGGAGGTTTACCAGTCTTTTACCGTCGTTTTGGTTGTGGAGGCCATAGTCGTCTGGCGATGTGGAACCTTTTCTGCTTGGTGATGGTAGGAGCGCGACGGACGTCTTTCTTCTCCCTCCATTAGCGGGGGTGGTTGCTTATATTTCAAATTGTCAGCAGCGGGTGAGGGCATCATGATGAGCACATGACTTTTGGTGGTGTTGCCGGTCGGCAGGATGTTCTGGATCAGTTGGCCGCGTGCCGAGGCAAAAGGCGTATGTTTGTAGGCAGTGGTGAGACCAGGAGTTGGTCGTGATGACCTAGCAGTGTGTGTCGCGCCGGATAGGCGCGGGAGGACGGTGGAGCTTTGCTGTTGCTTTAATGTCGCTACGGCGGAAGGCGCCACACTTGGCCGATGGCGGCGCGGTGTCGAGCTATTTGGAGCTAAGTTTCGGGAAAGAACGTTAACGTTGAAACATGGACGTCGGAGCCGGGCGGCGGGGCAGGGGGAGTTCCCTGAAAGGCTGGACGGTGGTTCGCCCTCCGGGGCGTGTCATGCGTCAAATTTATGGAACGACTGTCGGTTTTCTCCTTGATTTCTTTTATTTTGACTGCTCATTCTTATAGTTGGACCTCAGGGCAGTGCTTTTGCCCGTGTTCTAATTTACACTTGATTGGTAGAGTTTTATGTTTGTGAGTGTATATTCAAGCTTTATTTCATGTGATCATAAGTTGTTGATTTGCATACATATGCATGGCGTCATTGATTTTCTTTTACCGTGGCCTGTTGGATTACATGCGGTGATGTTGAGGTTACTTACACTTATCATAAGTTGCTGTATTACGTTGAATTAACTTTCCGACTGCGACTTTATCTGTTGCTTTGTGCTTTGCTTAAGGTCAAGCAAGTGGATAGTAACTAGGTGCGTGCATTTTACACCTGGTAATTGTTAATGTTTTGTCGTATATTTGTGTTGGCGTTTGAAGCGAAGTTAGGAAGTTCTGCAATGTTTGTTGTCACATTCAACTGGTACGTTAATGTATTTGGATCATATTTGACTTTGATTGTCTGATTTGCTTTGTTCATGTATCCTGACAGCATATCGCCAGTGGCGATTTAGGAGAGTAGTATGGGATTTCTGATATGGCTCGAATGTTTCTGGACCAGTCAGACCTAGCAA
>WBZZ01000904.1:32500-42500 GCA_019918135.1 Paulinella micropora | reverse complement strand
GGGCTATCGCGGTGCCACAATAATAATAATAATAATAATAATAATAGTGCTTCTCTGTCAATGGCTGATGCATTTCTGCACATGCGCCTCCATCGTCTCACCCGTGAGGGGAGTACGAAGAATTGACGATAAGCTCTAATGACACCCCCGCAAGGGCAGTTCCAACACTTCCAGACGGACCGGTATGTTCAATGAAAATACTGGTCCAGACGGACCGGTATGTTCAATGAAAATACTGGTGGCACCGACGGGAATCGAACTGGCGACAGGGCCCAGATGGTAGAACTTGACCACTGGGCTATCACGGTGTCCAAATAATAATAATAATAATAATAATAATAATAATAATAATAATAATAATAATAATACTATATCTGAGGCGTACTGATGCAGCTAATGGCATATCCTCAACGGACATAAGCCTCCAATACCCTTGTTCGAGGTCCTCCACCCCCCCGTGTCAGTCTCTCGCCTGATGATCGGGGCCACCGATGGAGCTCCTGAGGCAAGACTCCTGAGGCAAGACTGCACTAAGCCGAGGTTATTCCGCAGTCCCAGCAACCTCTTGCAAGACGTCACCGAATGTGCAAGTGCATACACCAAGCGCGGTTGCTAGAGCTGCCTCGAAACCCCACCCATAACAATCTGGTGTCTGCTGGGTCCTGGCTATCAACCAGCATATGCGGAGTTTAAGATCTTTTACGCGCGCAACGACCCTCCTCCCCAGCATCTACCACCAAAGGGTTATGAGTTGGCGTCACAGTTTAACGCCTTGAGGCCATTGGGCTGGAACTCTGTTTAGCAAGTGTGACTAGGTTTTTTCATCGGGATTTGATTTACTATATCTGAGGCGTACTGATGCAGCTAATGGCATATCCTCAACGGACATAAGCCTCCAATACCCTTGTTCGAGGTCCTCCACCCCCCCGTGTCAGTCTCTCGCCTGATGATCGGGGCCACCGATGGAGCTCCTGAGGGCAAGACTGCACTAAGCCGAGGTTATTCCGCAGTCCCAGCAACCTCTTGCAAGACGTCACCGAATGTGCAAGTGCATACACCAAGCGCGGTTGCTAGAGCTGCCTCGAAACCCCACCCATAACAATCTGGTGTCTGCTGGGTCCTGGGCTATCAACCAGCATATGCGGAGTTTAAGATCTTTTACGCGCGCAACGACCCTCCTCCCCAGCATCTACCACCAAAGGGTTATGAGTTGGCGTCACAGTTTAACGCCTTGAGGCCATTGGGCTGGAACTCTGTTTAGCAAGTGTGACTAGGTTTTTTCATCGGGATTTCCCTCAAATAGGTCAATAATAATAATAATAATAATAATAATAATAATAATAATAATAATAATAGTGCTTCTCTGTCAATGGCTAATGCAAATCTGCATATGCGCCTCCATCGTCTCACCCGTGAGGGGAGTACGAAAAATTGACGATAGGCTCTAATGACAACCCGCACGGGCAGTTCCAACACTTCCAGACGGACCGGTATGTTCAATGAAAATACTGGTGGCACCGACGGGAATCGAACTGGCGACAGGGCCCAGATGGTAGAACTTGACCACTGGGCTATCACGCTGTCCAAAATAATAATAATAATAATAATAATAATAATAATAATAATAGTGCTTCTCTGTCAATGGCTGATGCATTTCTGCACATGCGCCTCCATCGTCTCACCCGTGAGGGGAGTACGAAGAATTGACGGTAAGCTCTAATGACACCCCCGCAAGGGCAGTTCCAACACTTCCAGACGGGCCGGTATGTTCAATGAAAATACTGGTCCAGACGGATCGGTATGTTCAATGAAAATACTGGTGGCACCGACGGGAATCGAACTGGCGACAGGGCCCAGATGGTAGAACTTGACCACTGGGCTATCACGCTGTCCAAAATAATAATAATAATAATAATAATAATAATAATAATAATAGTGCTTCTCTGTCAATGGCTGATGCATTTCTGCACATGCGCCTCCATCGTCTCACCCGTGAGGGGAGTACGAAGAATTGACGGTAAGCTCTAATGACACCCCCGCAAGGGCAGTTCCAACACTTCCAGACGGGCCGGTATGTTCAATGAAAATACTGGTCCAGACGGATCGGTATGTTCAATGAAAATACTGGTGGCACCGACGGGAATCGAACTGGCGACAGGGCCCAGATGGTAGAACTTGACCACTGGGCTATCACGGTGTCCAAAATAATAATAATAATAATAATAATAATAATAATAATAATAGTGCTTCTCAGTCAATGGCGAATGCATTTCTGCACATGTGCCTTCGTCTCACCCGTGAGGGGAGTACGAAGAGTTGACGATAGGCTCTACTGACACCCCCGCAAGGCAGCTCCAAGCCTTCCAGACAGACCAATACTTTCAAAGAAAATATCCTTTGAAAATATTGGCACTGACGGGAATCGAACTGGCGACAGGTCCCAGATGGTAGACCTTAACCACTGGGCTATCGCGGTGCCAATAATAATAATAATAATAATAGTGCTTCTCTGTCAATGGCTGATGCAAATCTGCACATGCGCCTCCATCGTCTCACCCGTGAGGGGAGTACGAAGAATTGACGATAGGCTATAATGACACCCCCGCAAGGGCAGTTCCAACACTTCCAGACGGACCGGTATGTTCAATGAAAATACGGGTGGCACCGACGGGAATCGAACTGGCGACAGGGCCCAGATGGTAGAACTTGACCACTGGGCTATCACGGTGTCCAAATAATAATAATAATAATAATAATAATAATAATAATAATAATAATAATAATAATAATAATAATAAAAATAATAATAATAATAATAATAGTATTATTATTAACAATAATAATAACAACAATAATAATAATAATAATAATGATAATAATAATAATAATAATTATTATTATTAATATTATTATTATTATTATTATTATTATTATTATTGGAATAACCTCGGCTTAGTGCAGTCTTGCCCTCAGGAGCTCCATCGGTGGCCCCGATCATCAGGCGAGAGACTGACACGGGGGGGTGGAGGACCTCGAACAGGTATTGGAGGCTTATGTCCGTTGAGGATATGCCATTAGCTGCATCAGTACGCCTCAGATATAGTATTATTATTATTATTATTATTATTATTATTAATAAGGACACCGTGATAGCCCAGTGGTCAAGTTCTACCATCTGGGCCCTGTCGCCAGTTCGATTCCCGTCGGTGCCACCAGTATTTTCATTGAACATACCGGTCCGTCTGGACCAGTATTTTCATTGAACATACCGGTCCGTCTGGAAGTGTTGGAACTGCCCTTGCGGGGGTGTCATTAGAGCTTATCGTCAATTCTTCGTACTCCCCTCACGGGTGAGACGATGGAGGCGCATGTGCAGAAATGCATCAGCCATTGACAGAGAAGCACTATTATTATTAATAATAATAATAATAATAATAATAATAATAATAATAATAATAATAATAATAATAATAATAGTGTTTCTCTAAGGCGTACTGATGCAGCTACATGGCACGATCCGTGTCCGGACATAAGCCTCCAATACCCTTGTTCGAGGTCCTCCATCCCCCCCCCCCCCCCCCCCCTTTTTTTTTTGCTGGCCAGTCTCTCGACTGGTAAGCTAGACCACCGGTGGTGCTCCTGAGGGCAAGACCGCACTAAGCCGAGGTTACTCCGCAGTTCCAGTACACTCTTGCAAAACGTAGCCGAATGTGCAAGTGCATACACCAAACATGGCGGCTAGAACTGCCTCAAAAACCCATCCATAACAATTTGGCAGACAACTGGGTTCTGGGCTACCAACCAGCATGGCGGAGTAAAAGATCTTTTATCAAGCCTCAACGATCCTCCTCCCCAGCATACCACTAAATAGTTATGGATTGACATCACAGTTTAACGCCGTATGGCAATTACGCTGGAACTCTGGTAAGCAAGGAACTATTGAACATGTGACTAGGTTTTTTTCATCGGGGGTTACCCTCAAAAATATCACAATCAACACTCCAAGAGAAGATGGTGTTTCTCTAAGGCGCACGATCCGTGTCCGGACATAAACCTCCAATACCCATGTTCGAGGTCCTCCAAGCCCCCCTTGGCTGGCCAGTCTCTCGACTGGTAAGCAAGGCCAACGGTGGAGCTCCTGAGGGAAAGACCGCACTAAGCCGAGGTTACTCCGCAGTTCCAGTAAACTCTTGCAAAATGTAGGTGAATGTGCAAGTGCATACACCAAGCATGGCGGCTAGAACTGCCTCAAAACCCCATCCATAACAATTTGGCAGACAACTGAGTCCTGGGCTACCAACCAGCCTAGCGGAGTTAAAGATCTTTTATCAAGCCTCAACGACCCTCCTCCCCAGCATGTGCATGTCATCAAATGGTTATGCATTGGCATCACAGTTTAACGCTGTAAGGCGATTGGGCTGAATAAATAATAATAATAATAATAATAATAATAATAATAATAGTGCTTCTCTGTCAATGGCTGATGCATTTCTGCACATGCGCCTCCATCGTCTCACCCGTGAGGGGAGTACGAAGAATTGACGATAGGCTCTAATGACACCCCCGCAAGGGCAGTTCCAACACTTCCAGACGGACCGGTATGTTCAATGAAAATACTGGTCCAGACGGACCGGTATGTTCAATGATAATAATAATAATAATAATAATAATAATAATAATAATAATAATAATAATAGTGCTTCTCTGTCAATGGCTGATGCATTTCTGCACATGCGCCTCCATCGTCTCACCCGTGAGGGGAGTACGAAGAATTGACGATAAGCTCTAATGACACCCCCGCAAGGGCAGTTCCAACACTTCCAGACGGGCCGGTATGTTCAATGAAAATACTGGTCCAGAAATAGACCGGTATGTTCAATGAAAATACTGGTGGCACCGACGGGAATCGAACTGGCGACAGGGCCCAGATGGTAGAACTTGACCACTGGGCTATCACGGTGTCCAAATAATAATAATAATAATAATAATAATAATAAGAATAATAATAATAATAATAATATATATATATTGATCTGTCATGGCTGAGCCCGAGGGCCATGCGCCTCCATCCCTCGACCCAACAGGGACTACAGTGAGTATGTTGGGGAGGGAAGAGTGACTCTAACCATCCTGCATAGAAGGCCCCAAAAGGAAGTCCCTACTACCCGCACAGTGTCGGTACCTTGCAGGAAATCAACTACAAATGATTGATCTTCCCCGCGTGAGAGCTCCACGAGACTGGGTAGGGCCCGCATGGAGGTACTCACAGGGGTAGCAGACATTTCATGCGGTCTGCCAGCGCATGAGGACGTTTTGTGGTAAGTATCTGGGACGCCTCGAAACCCGTCACCACCCCTAGATCGCGGAATGTAAATACCCCTTTGATCCCACGTGGTGTATGTCTTATAAAAAACAACACAACGACATGGCCTCGGAACCAACACAACAACATAGCCTCGGAACCCACATCGACATAGCCTCGGAATCCACACAACAACAGAGCCTCGGAACCAACACAACAACATAGCCTCGGAACCAACACAACAACATAGCCTCGGAGCCAACACAACGACATAGCCTCGGAGCCAACACAACGACATAGCCTCGAAACCAGTGGGAAGAGGCCCAACCACCTCCTCTTCCCGTGGGGTGCCATACTCTGCACCCCTCCATAATAATAATAATAATAATAATAATAATAATAATAATAATAATAATAATAATAATAATAATAACAATAATAATAGTGCTTCTCTGTCAATGGCTGATGCATTTCTGCACATGCGCCTCCATCGTCTCACCCGTGAGGGGAGTACGAAGAATTGACGATAAGCTCTAATGACACCCCCGCAAGGGCAGTTCCAACACTTCCAGACGGGCCGGTATGTTCAATGAAAATACTGGTCCAGACGGATCGGTATGTTCAATGAAAATACTGGTGGCACCGACGGGAATCGAACTGGCGACAGGGCCCAGATGGTAGGACTTGACCACTGGGCTATCACGGTGTCCAAAACAATAATAATAATAATAATAATAATAATAATAATAATAATAATAATAATAATAATAAATATATTGATCTGTCATGGCTGAGCCCGAGGGCCATGCGCCTCCATCCCTCGACCCAACAGGGACTACAGTGAGTATGTTGGGGAGGGAAGAGTGAATCTAACCATCCTGCATAGAAAGCCCCAAAAGGAAGTCCCTACTACCCGCACAGTGTCGGGTACCTTGCAGGAAATCAACTACAAATGATTGATCCTCCCCGCGTAAGAGCTCCACGAGACTGGGTAGGTCCCGCATGGAGGTACTCACAGGGGTAGCAGACATTTCATGCGGTCTGCCAGCCCATGAGGACGTTTGGCTGTAAGTGTCTGGGACGCCTCGAAACCCGTCACCACCCCTAGATCTCGGAATGTATATACTCTTTTGACCCCACGTGGTGTATGTCTTATAAAAACAACACAACAACATAGCCTCGGAACCAGTGGGAAGAGGCCCAACCACCTCCTCTTCCCGTGGGGTGCACACCCGTGGGGTGCCATACTGTGCACCCCTCCATAAGAATAATAATAATAATAATAATAATAATAATAGTGCTTCTCTGTCAATGGCTGATGCATTTCTGCACATGCGCCTCCATCGTCTCACCCGTGAGGGGAGTACGAAGAATTGACGATAAGCTCTAATGACACCCCCGCAAGGGCAGTTCCAACACTTCCAGACGGGCCGGTATGTTCAATGAAAATACTGGTCCAGAAATAGGTATGTTCAATGAAAATACTGGTGGCACCGACGGGAATCGAACTGGCGACAGGGCCCAGATGGTAGAACTTGACCACTGGGCTATCACGGTGTCCAAATAATAATAATAATAATAATAATAATAATAATAATAATAATAATAATAATAATACTATATCTGAGGCGTACTGATGCAGCTAATGGCATATCCTCAACGGACATAAGCCTCCAATACCCTTGTTCGAGGTCCTCCACCCCCCCGTGTCAGTCTCTCGCCTGATGATCGGGGCCACCGATGGAGCTCCTGAGGGCAAGACTGCACTAAGCCGAGGTTATTCCGCAGTCCCAGCAACCTCTTGCAAGACGTCACCGAATGTGCAAGTGCATACACCAAGCGCGGTTGCTAGAGCTGCCTCGAAACCCCACCCATAACAATCTGGTGTCTGCTGGGTCCTGGGCTATCAACCAGCATATGCGGAGTTTAAGATCTTTTACGCGCGCAACGACCCTCCTCCCCAGCATCTACCACCAAAGGGTCATGAGTTGGCGTCACAGTTTAACGCCTTGAGGCCATTGGGCTGGAACTCTGTTTAGCAAGTGTGACTAGGTTTTTTCATCGGGATTTCCCTCAAAGATGTCACAGTCAACACTCCAAGACAGATTTACTATATCTGAGGCGTACTGATGCAGCTAATGGCATATCCTCAACGGACATAAGCCTCCAATACCCTTGTTCGAGGTCCTCCACCCCCCCGTGTCAGTCTCTCGCCTGATGATCGGGGCCACCGATGGAGCTCCTGAGGGCAAGACTGCACTAAGCCGAGGTTATTCCGCAGTCCCAGCAACCTCTTGCAAGACGTCACCGAATGTGCAAGTGCATACACCAAGCGCGGTTGCTAGAGCTGCCTCGAAACCCCACCCATAACAATCTGGTGTCTGCTGGGTCCTGGGCTATCAACCAGCATATGCGGAGTTTAAGATCTTTTACGCGCGCAACGACCCTCCTCCCCAGCATCTACCACCAAAGGGTTATGAGTTGGCGTCACAGTTTAACGCCTTGAGGCCATTGGGCTGTAATAATAATAATAATAATAATAATAATAATAATAATAATAATAATAATAATAGTGCTTCTCAGTCAATGGCGAATGCATTTCTGCACATGTGCCTCCATCGTCTCACCCGCGAGGGGAGTACGAAGATTTGACGATAGGCTCTACTGACACCCCCGCAAGGCAGCTCCAAGCCTTCCAGACAGACCAATACTTTCAAAGAAAATATCCTTTGAAAATACTGGCACCGACGGGAATCGAACTGGCGACAGGTCCCAGATGGTAGACCTTAACCACTGGGCTGTCGCGGTGCCACTGATAATGATAATAATAATAATAGTAATAATATACTTCCTCTAAGGCATACTGATGCAGCTGATGGCACGATCCGTTTCCGGACATGAGCCTCCATGCCCTTGTTCGAGGTGCTCCATCCCCACCTAGTCAGTCTCTCGACTGATTATAGGGGCCGCCGATGGAGCTCCTGAGGGCAAGACTACACTAAGCCGAGGTTATTCCGCAGTCCCAACAACCTCTTGCAAAACGTTGCCGCATGTGCAAGTGCGTACACCAAGCATGGTTGCTAGAACTACCTCAAAACCCCACCCATAACAATTTGGTATCCGCTGGGTCCACGGGCTATCAACCGGCATAGCGGAGTTTAAGATCTTCGACAGGCGCCCAACGACCCTCCTCCCCAGCATCATCCACCAAATGGTTTTGAGTGAGCATCACAGTTCAACGCCGTAAGGCCATTGGGCTGGAGCTCTGATTAATAATAATAATAATAATAATAATAATAATAATAATAATAATAATAATGATGATAATAGTGCTTCTCTGTCAATGGCTGATGCATTTCTGCACATGCGCCTCCATCGTCTCACCCGTGAGGGGAGTACGAAGAATTGACGATAAGCTCTAATGACACCCCCGCAAGGGCAGTTCCAACACTTCCAGACGGGCCGGTATGTTCAATGAAAATACTGGTCCAGAAATAGACCGGTATGTTCAATGAAAATACTGGTGGCACCGACGGGAATCGAACTGGCGACAGGGCCCAGATGGTAGAACTTGACCACTGGGCTATCACGGTGTCCAATAATGATAATAATAATAATAATAATAATAATAATAATAATAATAATAATAATAATAATAATAACAATAATAGTGCTTCTCTGTCAATGGCTGATGCATTTCTGCACATGCGCCTCCATCGTCTCACCCGTGAGGGGAGTACGAAGAATTGACGATAAGCTCTAATGACACCCCCGCAAGGGCAGTTCCAACACTTCCAGACGGGCCGGTATGTTCAATGAAAATACTGGTCCAGAAATAGACCGGTATGTTCAATGAAAATACTGGTGGCACCGACGGGAATCGAACTGGCGACAGGGCCCAGATGGTAGAACTTGACCACTGGGCTATCACGGTGTCCATAATAATAATAATAATAATAATAATAATAATAATAATAATAATAATAATAATAATAATAATAGTGCTTCTCTGTCAATGGCTGATGCATTTCTGCACATGCGCCTCCATCGTCTCACCCGTGAGGGGAGTACGAAGAATTGACGATAAGCTCTAATGACACCCCCGCAAGGGCAGTTCCAACACTTCCAGACGGGCCGGTATGTTCAATGAAAATACTGGTCCAGAAATAGACCGGTATGTTCAATGAAAATACTGGTGGCACCGACGGGAATCGAACTGGCGACAGGGCCCAGATGGTAGAACTTGACCACTGGGAATAATAATAATAATAATAATAATAATAGTGCTTCTCTGTCAATGGCTGATGCAAATCTGCACATGCGCCTCCATCGTCTCACCCGTGAGGGGAGTACGAAGAATTGACGATAGGCTCTAATGACACCCCCGCAAGGGCAGTTCCAACACTTCCAGACGGACCGGTATGTTCAATGAAAATACTGGTGGCACCGACGGGAATCGAACTGGCGACAGGGCCCAGATGGTAGAACTTGACCACTGGGCTATCACGGTGTCCATAAGAACTTGACCACTGGGCTATCACGGTGTCCATAATAATAATAATAATAATAATAATAATAATAATAATAATAATAATAGTGCTTCTCTGTCAATGGCTGATGCAAATCTGCACATGCGCCTCCATCGTCTCACCCGTGAGGGGAGTACGAAGAATTGACGATAGGCTCTAATGACACCCC
>WBZZ01000904.1:12500-15000 GCA_019918135.1 Paulinella micropora | reverse complement strand
TTGGGCTGGAACTCTGTTTAGCAAGTGTGACTAGGTTTTTTCATCGGGATTTCCCTCAAATATGTCACAGTCAACACTCCAAGGCAGATTTACTATATCTGAGGCGTACTGATGCAGCTAATGGCATATCCTCAACGGACATAAGCCTCCAATACCCTTGTTCGAGGTCCTCCACCCCCCCGTGTCAGTCTCTCGCCTGATGATCGGGGCCACCGATGGAGCTCCTGAGGGAATAATAATAATAATAATAATAATAATAATAATAATAATAATAATAATACTATATCTGAGGCGTACTGATGCAGCTAATGGCATATCCTCCACGGACATAAGCCTCCAATACCCTTGTTCGAGGTCCTCCACCCCCCCGTGTCAGTCTCTCGCCTGATGATCGGGGCCACCGATGGA
Source organism: Paulinella micropora (assembly GCA_019918135.1). NCBI lineage: Eukaryota > Cercozoa > Imbricatea > Euglyphida > Paulinellidae > Paulinella > Paulinella micropora. The sequence goes on along the minus strand of WBZZ01000904.1, from coordinate 14,592 downwards.
GCTCCTGAGGGCAAGACTGCACTAAGCCGAGGTTATTCCGCAGTCCCAGCAACCTCTTGCAAGACGTCACCGAATGTGCAAGTGCATACACCAAGCGCGGTTGCTAGAGCTGCCTCGAAACCCCACCCATAACAATCTGGTGTCTGCTGGGTCCTGGGCTATCAACCAGCATATGCGGAGTTTAAGATCTTTTACGCGCGCAACGACCCTCCTCCCCAGCATCTACCACCACAGGGTTATGAGTTGGCGTCACAGTTTAACGCCTTGAGGCCATTGGGCTGGAACTCTGTTTAGCAAGTGTGACTAGGTTTTTTCATCGGGATTTCCTTCAAATATGTCAATAATAATAATAATAATAATAATAATAATAATAATAATAATAATAATAATAATAATAGTGCTTCTCTGTCAATGGCTGATGCATTTCTGCACATGCGCCTCCATCGTCTCACCCGTGAGGGGAGTACGAAGAATTGACGATAAGCTCTAAGGACACCCCCGCAAGGGCAGTTCCAACACTTCCAGACGGGCCGGTATGTTCAATGAAAATACTGGTCCAGAAATAGACCGGTATGTTCAATGAAAATACTGGTGGCACCGACGGGAATCGAACTGGCGACAGGGCCCAGATGGTAGAACTTGACCACTGGGCTATCACGGTGTCCATAATAATAATAATAATAATAATAATAATAATAATAATAATAATAATAATAATAACTAGGGGCTGCGCCAACACCTGAAAAGATGGTTAGCGGTCCGCGAACGCACCCCCCCCCCCCCCCCCCCCCTCACCCTTCGGCTGGGGTTCCCGGGGGGAGGGCCCCCCGGACCCCCCCTTCCCCGTCGACAGGGTACGTTCAATTGCCGTAGGTACCAGCAGAACGCAAATGTAAGCTCTGGTGGCACAAAAACCTAAAATCTCTGGTGTTTGTGCCACCCGGCACCAAATTTTTTGGATCTCCGAAGAGAGCTCACCGAGGGGTGTCGGGTACACCTAACATCAGCCTCAAACTCCCTCTGGTGCGCGAACGGCGCCTGGTGGCGCAGAAACCTAAACTTTCTGGTTTTATGCCACCCGGCACCACAATTTTTGTATTTTCGAAGAGAGCTCATCAAGAAGTGTCAGATACACCAAATATCAGCCGCTACACCCCTCTGGTGTGCGCAAACGGCGCCTGGTGGCACAAAGACATCAACTTTCTGGTTTGGGTACCACCCGCGACCAAAACGGGTACGTACAATTGCAGGGCTTGTGTTCCCGGGGGGGGCCCGGACCCCCCTTACCCGTCGACAGGGTACGTTCAATTGCCGGAGGTACCGGCAAGTACTACCAAAAAACCAGGAATTTCGGCATTCAGGACATTCCCTAACGCAAATATTTGTGTGAATTCCAAAAAAACTATATCAGCGTCAACATCGAGTCTAGGGCTAGCTACGCTGTCAATATGAGCTCCCAACTCCTCCTGGTTCACACAAACCATGATTTATAGGGACGGGTGCGGAAAAAACAAGGAATTTTGGCATTCAGGACACTCCCCTAACGCAAATATTTGCGTGAATTCCAAAAAAATTATACCAGCATCAAGATCGAGTCTGGGGCTAGCCACCCTGTCAATATGAGCTCCCAACTCCTGGTCCACACAAACCATGATTTATAGGGACAGGGGGTGCAAAAATATGCCAAAAAAAAACAAGGAATTTTGGCATTCAGGACACTGCCCTAACGCAAATATTTGCGTGGATTTTTTTTTTTTAAATCATATCAGCATCAAGATCGAGTCTGGGGCTAGCCACCCTGCAAATATGAGCTCCCAACTCCTTCTCGTTCCCACAAACCATGATTTATAAGTGCAAATGCGGGGGGTTGGGGGGTGGGGGGGTGTACACAATTTCCATTTTCCCCCTCCCCCAAACCCCCCAACACCTGAAAGGATGGTTTGCGGTGCGCTCCGCGCACCCCCCCCCCCCCCCCCCCCCCCCGGGCTGGGGTTCCCGGGGAGAGCCCCCCGGACCCCCCCTTTCCCGTCGACAGGGTACGTTCAATTGCCGGACGTACCAGCAGAACGCAAGTGTAAGCTCTGGTGGCACA
>WBZZ01000904.1:5000-7500 GCA_019918135.1 Paulinella micropora | reverse complement strand
TATTTTGAGGAAAGAAAGGAGAAGGGTGCGGGTTGAAGTATCGGTAAGAGTTGTGTTGCATGACGACTGGCGTTGCGTCGAAAATAAGGATGGAGATATTAATTTAAAAAAAAATTGGAACAAGGTGCAGATTTTATGATAGGTATGACTTTCTGACCCTGGGGGGTGGTTTCGGTTCTTAATTTAGATAATTGTGAATGTTTGAAGCAATGATTAATATGAGTTCGTAACGTTACTGCATGGGTGTGATGATTTTTGTTGTTATTTTAACTATTATTAATTACAAATTATTTTCGCCGCTATTATTTGTATTACTTTACTAATGCCTTGCTACGCATCAGGAAAGGCAGTTTAATAATTCATACTCAATGTGTTTGCGCGTCTGAACACTTTGAAGGGCCCTGCACATAGACATGTTACATAGGGGGATCAGATAAAGCAGTGCTATACCTGTCTGTGTGGACGCAGTCTCAACTCTAAGCCTTGGACACATTGCCAAAATGCTACCTATGAGTGTGTATTGTGGAAGCTTAATGTGTTATAACATGGATTGGAGTGTCTGTATTATGAATGATCACTAGCAGCGTGTGCGTTTGAGGTCATACAGTTGTGTACAGGTGGTTTTATTGTGGTGAGTGGGAGTGGTTTGGGAATGTGACGATAATATCTGTATGGGGAGTGTCTTTATAAGCTGAGTGGATGTTTGTTAGTGTCAGGTGCTGCTGTGGGTTGAATTATGTTGATTTGGATGTGTTGTGAAGGAAGTTAGTACAATTCCCTTATGCGTTCCTTACGAGTGTGTTACTATGTGTTGCACACGTTATGTGTATTGATCGATGACTTAACGTGAAGTAGTGCTGTGGATGTATTGATTCGTCCACTTCGTGTATTTAGTCATTTTCAGTGTGTGTAATGTGTGGTTGTTCAATGAGATGTTGTGGGAATGTTATGTCTTGACTGAGTGTCTGGTAGTTGTTGTGCATACTTAGATTGTGATGGTTATCACAGGATGATACGTTTGTATTATGTGATGATATCATTTTGAATGAGGTTGACAGTGTGTTGGTTGTTTGTTTAGGAAGGAGCTGGGCTATATGACGCTCATTCTGTGTAGCTTGCCTAACGTGTGCATGCGTTGGTGAGTTTTGCCGTCTGCATCCGGCCGTGGGGTGTTGTTGAGGGATGTATGTTGTGTGCTGTACGTGTTTATGCTTGATACAATGTATGTGTGTGTTGCTTCCTTGCGTTGGGTGACTTCTCGCCTTGGTGGGTTGTGTTAGTAGGGTAGATTGTGTTGTATCATGTGATCGAATGTCGGACCTACTTATTATATGAATATGTTTTTTATCATATTATTCTGTTTATCTCGTTAAGTGTGGCGCAACTGGGAACGCACCAGGAATACCCGTTGTACTCTGTATATATATGTGAGGTGACATTTGCATATTGTTCGGTGTGTATTATTATGTATGAAACATTGTTATTCTAGTTATTGGGTGTATCCGTAACGAATTTATTTCGAGTCTAGATAGGATAGAAATAGGCAGAATCTAGGCAGTGGTAGTGGTGGAGTAGCAAATAGAAACCCCGAACCAGGTTCGTCCTTATTAGGGAACAACCTGGAGGGGAATGCAAGCATAGGAAGAGGGTAGCAAAATAGTGTTTGTGTGAACAGCGTGTAACACAAATTCATCTTTAACTTAAACCGGACGTCCGACCAGGCGACACCGACCGCACAATTAATTTCATCGGTAACCTGACCACTTTTGTGGTGTGAAATCATTTGAATGAACGCACTACAAATACACTTTGGATGCTTGCTTCTTGCTTGCTTGCTTGCTTGGTCGCTTGGTAGTCGCTTGCTTGCTTGCTTGCTTGCTTGCTCATGTGCTTGCTTGCTTGCTTGTTCACGTGCTTGCTTGCTTGCTTGCTTGCTCACGTGCTTGCTCACGTGCTTGCTTGCTTGCTTGTTCGCTGGCTCGCTTACTTGCTTGCTTACTTTCTTACTTGCTTGATTGCTTGCTTACAATGCTTGCTTGCTTGCAATGCTCGCTTCCTTGCTTGCTTGCTCGCTTGCTTGCTTCCTGGCTCGCTCGCTTGCTTGCTCGCTTGCTCGCTTGCTCGCTTGCTTTCTTGCTCGCTTGCTTTCTTGCTCGCTTGCTTTCTTGCTCGCAGCATTAGTAGCAGCAGTAGTAGTAGCAGCAATCGTAGTAGTAGCAGAAGTAGAAGAAGCAGTAGTAGTAGTAGTAGTAGTAGTAGTAGTAGTAGTAGTAGTAGTAGTAGTAGTGGTGGTTTTTATCGTTTTCCCGTTGGCTGAATAAGAAAAAACAGTTACCTTGCCTAGCCTAGCCTAGTAGTAGTAGTAGTAGTAGTAGTAGTAGTAGTAGTAGTAGTAGTAGTAGTAGTAGTAGTAGTAGTAGTTTTTTTTTGAATTTTTTTTACTTAATCTATTTTTATTTTATTTTATTTTATTTTAATATTTTTAATAATTTAATTCTCA
>WBZZ01000904.1:0-2500 GCA_019918135.1 Paulinella micropora | reverse complement strand
ACACCACAGGTGGCTTACCCCGCCCTTGCTTGGCCAAGTCCTTGGCCACTCTCCCCCCTGCGATCCCGTTGATAAAATTCGCAATCTTTTCCTGACCGTGCAGGCACGCGTCCAACGCGTAGATCTCGGCCTCACAGGTCGACTCTTCCGGAGGCGCCTCCATTCGCACTTGACCCTCCGGCATCTTTTCCTCTGGAGGCGGTAATGTCCCCATCGCCTCCGCTATCAACGCAGGTTGCTTAGCCAGCAGCTTTTCCCGCCGTTCCTTGCTCCGCGGCCCACGTGGCTTTGGTAGTTCCACAGTGATGGTGCGCTTCATGCACACCGGGTTCACCGAACCCCCTAGCATAAAGTGTATCACGGCGAGGCGCGCGCGTCGATCTCCCCAGTCTCCCTTCCAATTCGCATCCGGGTACGACGTCAAGCGCGTGCTCTCCTTCTGGTAGAAACGAACTCCACGCTTTGCAGTTCCTTGAAGATACCGCATCACCTGCTCCGCCTCCTAAAAGGGGAACTCCTCCGGTTTGGATATGAAGCGCGCCATCTCCCCCACCTGCCCCAGTGTCTCATGTCGAGTCACTCTGACCCAAATCAAGATTCCGCATATGTGATAAGGTGAGAACTCCTCCATCACGCTGGGAACTCCTTCTCTACACCCGGGCATCAACCAGGGTGAGTCCACCGGTGATAAATCCTTGGTCTTGTCAATGAGACGTTCGCTGGCCTCCCGAATAAACGTCTCCTGGAACAACTTGATGGTTCGTCCCAACTCCGGATGTCGGCCATCTTCGATGTCGATTCCGACCAATCCTGTAGGCATTTCGCTCTTGAACACCTTGAAACTGCTTTCCCCTGCCGCTTTAAACTCTGCCTTCGCTTCTTCGCTGCTAAAGCTCATCATGATGTCATCCACATGAACGAATCCTACATCGGGCTTGTCTTGCCCCGTTCGCCACCGGTAGAAAAAACACGGGAAGGCCTTGTTCTGCTCAAATCCGAGTCCTTGAGATACCATAAACGGCACTAGCACTTGCATACACCTTTTCCTTCCGGCGTCCGGTCTCCCGTAGAGTGCCCGAACCATCTCCCAGACATAGCCTTCCTCTTCGAAGCCAAAAGGTGGCACCAGGTAGGTGGGCCGCATCCCTTCTTCTTCGACTTCAGCCTCGATGTAAGCCGTGCCCACGTCGAACTTGCCCAGCACCAGATCGTAGAAGGTTACCAACATAAAGAAGCCAAGTATCGTCATAGTACATGGGGTCACACTAGAACCGTAGCACCTTCCTTCTACCACCCCCACAGGCTCGTCATCCGCATGCCGCAGGTGTTCAGGGGGTAGTCTCGGGACCATACTTCAAAGGTTCGGGTAGTGAATAAATGGAATCGGGTGTTTGCGGAGTAGTCATTGTCTTGCTCTCCCCGGTGCCGGACTTACCCCCGGTTCCCTTCACCATCATCGCTCTAGGCAGGCCGGTTCCATTCCGAGCCTTCTAAACTCCTTCCAGTTGAGTTGCCACTCCATGTACTGGTCCACTAGACCCGGTCCTGTGGGTATGTAGCGGTACCAGGACGGAGGTATCCACTCCGTCGGCCCCATGGACACACCGAAGGTTACCAGCCTTCCACGTCCCTCTCCATAATGCCGGAACTCATGCGTTACACCACCACCGTCCCGATATTATCGCACCGCAATTGGAGCTTCCTCTCCATCCTCCGAACTGGAGTCATCCGACGCCTCGCTGTCCTGAGAGACTCTTGCCACGGCTCCCAATCTTCTACCCTCCTTCTTCTTTTTCTCTTCTTCTCCTCGAGCTCGCTTGGAGTTTGACCCGGCAGGGGCCCTGGGATCGCCTTCACCCCCCGTCAGTCATACCATCGCGCGCTCGTACTGGTATGTAATCATAGCCAGCGTTGCGAAGAAATTCCGTGCATTTAGGGAGGGGATGATCCCCGCCACACCGTAAGCAAGGCTTCTTGCAGTTAGAGGCATAATGTCCCTTGCCCTTGCAGTTGAAGCACGTTTTCTCCTTCTTGCTCTTATCCTTCTTACCTTTCTGGGTGCGTTTAGTGCCGCCCTGATCGTCATTACCCCTAGTACCCCCTCCATCCTTCTTCCCCTTTTCAGAATGGGAAAACTTGCACTTGCTTCCAAACTTGCAATCCCCTTCCTTGCTGAAGAGGAAGCAGATCCCCTTCAGCTTGTCATTAAGATGAAGGTATTGGCACTCTCCTCCTTTCTTGCACTTCCCTTTCTTGAAGTACATACATGGGGTAGAGAAACCCTTGAGAGTGCGTTGTGGAGGGTTGTGGGGTCTGTCTCGGAGTGTGTCTCGAGCCAATGGAGCACTCGACAGCCCCCCCCCCCCCCCCCCCACGGGCTCTCGTGGGTTGTTCCAAGGGTTTGTTCTCACTTTGCTCCTTTTGAGGCTCACTTTCCTCCTCGCCCTCTTGCTCAGCTTCACGAGCAATTATGCTTTCCTCAGTTTCGATGTTTCCCTCC
>WBZZ01000903.1:97500-98823 GCA_019918135.1 Paulinella micropora | reverse complement strand
CTGGAATTCAGCACACACACCCCCCCCCTCCCCCAAAGTCGGGGCCAGTCGTTACAAATTCTGAGACATACCACTAATTTCCAACGACTGGTCCACACTTTGTTTTTTTCACATGCTAGTGGTGGCACCCTCCTCTTACTCCCCTGGAATTCAAAGTCGGGACCAGTCGTCACAAATTCTGAGATATACCACTAATTTCCAACGACTGGTCCAGACTTCACGGGAATGATGATGCCACTTCTCCCCCTCCGCTACTTCCCGGGAATCCAGCCCTCTTTTCCCACACACACACACACCCACACCCGCTATTCCCGTCCTTTTTTCCGCCTCCTGGACCAGTCGTTGCCGCTCAGACACTTATACCCTAAGTTCCATCGACTGGCCTCGACCGTAACTTTTTTTCACGCAGGAGGTGTGTGTGTGGGGCCACCCGCGCCCACTACGTAACGGCTAAGCGGCTTTTCCCGCCATTTCCCCGCATCCCCCCCCCCTCCACCCGTTTTTTCGAACATCCGCTATTCCCGTCATTTTTTCCACCTCCTGGACCAGTCGTTGCCGCTCATACACTTATAACCTAAGTTCACACGACTGGCCACGACCAGCCTTTTTTCACGCAGGAGGTGGCACACACCCGCGCCCACTATGTAACGGCTAAGTGGCACACCAACCGCTATTTCCGTAGTTTTTTTTACCTTCCTGGCCAGTCGATAGAAACAAACTGATATACAGACTAGGTTCTAACGACTGGTCTCGACCGTCCTTTTTTCCGGTGGGGGGGGGTGGCCACCCGCGTCCACTATGTAACGGCTAAGTGGCACACCAACCGCTATTTCCGTAGTTTTTTTTACCTTCCGGGCCAGTCGATACAAACTAGATGATATAAGACTAATTTCTAACGACTGGTCTCGACCGTTCTTTTTTCAGGTGGAGGGGGGGTGGATGGCACCCGCGTCCACTATGTAACGGCTAAGTGGCACACCAACCGCTATTTCCGTAGTTTTTTTACCTTCCGGGCCAGTCGATACAAACTAGATGATATAGGACTAGTTTCTAACGACTGGTCTCGACCGTAACTTTTTCAGGGAGGAGGTGGCACCTGCGTCCACTATGTAACGGCTAAGTGGCGATCGCCGCTTAGCCGTTACGTAGTGGGTCCCGGTGTCCCTCCCCCTCCCACCCGTCCCCTCTTTTTTTACCTTCCGGGCCAGTCGATAGAAACAAGATGATATAGGACTAGTTTCTAACGACTGGTCTCGACCGTAACTCTTTTCTGGTGGGAGGTGGCATCCGGGGTACACTATGTAACTGCTAAGTGGCAGTCTC